>JAQGAA010000192.1:0-28208 GCA_034696425.1 Isotoma viridis
TACTGTCCCCACCGATTACTGGGAATCTGAATACTTTGACAGGAAGACCTCGTTCTGCTGCTTGTCCTACTAAAAGATCACAAATGAATTTTGAAATAGGATAACCCAAATCAGGCATCTCGTCAAAATCTTCTGGAGTTGGCCAATTCTCTGACATGCATTTATTTTCGTTTAACTTTCCATTAGCAACTATGCTTGATGCATGAAACAAGACTTTGGTTTTTCTTGAGAATGCGAGTCTGAGAACGTTAATTGTTCCAAGCACATTGATAGCTCGCATATTTTTATCACCATCGAGCTTTCTGTAACCACTTATTAAATCCGAACTAACTGCAAGATGAATAATAGCATCTACCGTTTCAGATAATTCAGAATATTTCTTCTCAGTCAAGCCAAGATTTGGTTTGGTAATTGATCCATCGATACATTCGACTCGTTCCATGGGAATCTCATGTAGTAAACCTTTTGCAGTAAGTGTTTGCTCAAGTCTCTCTTGAGGGCTGTTGTTACTTTGCCCTCGTACAAGGCAATAAATCTTCTGAACATGAGGATATCTCTGGAAAATGTCTTTTAATAGATACGGACCTAAATTACCAGTTGCACCTGTCATCAAAATTGTTCTGATTTCTGATGGATTGCTATGACTGTTTGGAGGTAGTTGTATATCCATTGGAAGTTGTGAATCTTCTCTTATCAGCCCAATGAGTTCTTCCCTTGTAAGAACCACATCTGACGCCACACCAGATATAATTTCAGTTAGTTTAGTAGAAAGTGTGTTAATATTGTTGCAGTTTTTAATAGAATTGACCGTAATGGTAGCACGGCTTCCAATTGCTGCCTGCATTGCATTTTTCATTTCAATCATCATCAATGAATCCATACCGAGATTTTGAAAGTCGTCATTATCATTAAGAGCATCGCTTTCGTCAAGTTTCAAAATTGCTCGGATTGCACATCGTACGAGATGTTTGACAGCTGCAACTCTGCCATTTAAATCAGACGCACCGTCATAATCAACTCATGTTACGTCTAATGAGTTATCTCCACATGGGTTTTATGCCAAATGTACCTTTTCCTTTCTTCATTCTCCCAGTGGATATTTGTAGTGACTTATCCCTCAAAATATTCTTTGATGACAAGACAGAATACGATGTATATAATGTGTACAATCCACACCCGAACTCCGAAACAGAATTGGTGTCTATCGCACAAGAAATGGGATACAACCTGGAAATTGTGGAACTTCCTGAATTCCTAAGAAGAATCGAGGAAAAAGAGGATTCCGTACTAATTCACTTTCTCAAGCAAATGGTTGATAAAGACAATAAGGAAACCCAAGAACGATTTTTCAAATTTTCTCCATCAATTGTTGAAGCATTTGTTACGGATCCTGAAAAAATATTTTTTAGCAAAAAGCTCAGCAAAATAATTCCAGAATACCCAAATATGATTGAAGACAATCTTTCCGTTATCAAGCGAGACTTACTCCATGCTAAAGTGTCTGGTGTGTTTGAAAAATACAGAGTGTGAGTTTTCTTTAAAACTCTTGACTGTCAAATGTTCAGTTATAAATTAATGTTATAATCTGCTAAATATTTTAAAGTACATTAAATATCCGATTAATACACATTATAAATTCAAAAATTTACTTCATGAAAAAATGCTCATCCAATGATTAAATGATCACTTAATTTGTATGGTAAATTGCCAACTTCCCAATCTAATGAATATAATTGAGTAGTGTTGCTGATAATTATGGCAAATTTTACCCAGTTTTATGATTTCATGTATAAAATAGATTTTGTTGAAAGTAGAACATAGCAAGGAAGATTAAAAATAATAATTAAACAAAATAAATTGAAAAGCTGTAAACAAGAAAGAATATTATTTTGTTTGGTTAGTCATATTGTTGTTTCATAACCCTAATAGCTGGCTTCCTATTTCTGAAGGAAATATTCGAGGGAAACTTCTCAATTTCATTTCATTTTTTAAGTTATGTTCAAGCTATCCTATTTGTAAGGTAGTGTGGACACATGCCAAAAATAAGTTGACCTTTAAGTAGTAAATATTACAAAACACGTCATTAAAGAACATTTATTCTGACAAAAATTTACAACTAAAATATACACCTATAACACTATGGTACAACCTATAAAAAACGATCCATTAGTAAAATCAAAAAGAATTTAAAGGCTTTAAACAAATTTAAAAATTATTACTCAACTTAAAAGCTTTGACAATAAAAGCAACATCAGTTTACATTAATACACTGAATTAAGGATTTCAGAAACAATTCCAATCCAATAGTGTTTTTGTATTCGATAGATCCGGACAAATTACTCATTCACAGTTTGTTTAAAGAACTTATGAGTTAAAATTAGAAATAAAATTTTGAGCTGTTTTCAAAAAGCTATTATGAGCTCCATGCACAATGGAACAATTAGGTATGACCACATTTAGATTTTGTTTCATTTCCATTAATTCCTGATGAGCAAAGATCTTTGACGTCCACACAGAAATTGTATGGTATTTCGGCAACCACCAATGCACTTTCACCCCAGTTATATAAGGAGTGTGTCTAACCTGTCTTAGAATAAGTCTTAGCAAAGCTTTCCAATATACGTGTAACATGTCCGGTGTGATTTGTAAAGGAAAATTAAACGTAATGACAAACCGACCCCCATGGATATTCAAAGGATCTTCCCACACTGGAGTTATGGATCTTCGGAAGAAACAGTAATTACATTGACCAGCAGGGTTGTCAACGATTTGATGTTGTTGGAGCAGTGTGACCAACTGTTCCTCATTGGACACTTCCGGTTCAATCACAATGAAACCATCTAAAAGGGACTCGTTCCTTGGAAGTCTTGTAAAGTCGTATTTGTAAAGTGTCCATACATTCTCTTCTACTAGAACTAAGTAATTGAATATGTAGCGATGATGATGTGAATTTATTACTGTTTCCATACAATTGTTGTTTTCAGGGGAGCAATCCTGGGGGCTCTAAAGATAAAAAATGGAATTTAAACTTAAAGGATGATAAAAAAACAAAATAATGGGGTTGGGAAGGTTGGACTTAATTTTTAAAAAGAAAGTTTAAAAATATTACCTCTTGAAAGTTGGCCGATGAAAAATACATAATCACGATCAGTATCTTTTTATGAAGTTTGAAATTCGGCTTGAATTTTGACAAATTTCACAATCCCAATGGATATGTAAGTTTACTTTATTGAGTAAAAATTTAATAATAATTTTTTTTTGGGAAACGGGGTTGTGTAAACCTACCTGTCAATATGTCACTACTAAATGACTAAAGATTACACCTGTGCTGTACCAGAAACAAAAACAATAAAATGTAATTTGAATAAGAAATCAAAATAGTTTAGAAAAAAAGCTGCAATTTATGTTACAAATCTGAAATGACAATATTTTACTTTATTTGTAATCGGAACAGCATTTAGTAATTAGTGAACATATTATTATGATTTTAAACACAGTGTAAAAAATAATATTTTGTTTTATTATTGAACCTTCAACCTTATTTAAGATTCTAAGATTAACAAGATACATCTAGTCTGTTGTATTGCAGAATGCATAAAATTACTTTTATTATTTATCATACTGTTTAAATTTCCATATTTTTGGAATTCAGTATGGAGTTAGGGTTGGGTTCAATTTCTACTTGTGTCAAGAAAATGCTTAATAAACTGTGAAGACTTTAATTTAAATAGAAGTTTTAGTTTGCATATCTCAGGTATGATAATCTTTAAGCAAGCAGGTAAACACTGAGATTGCCTGGGTAATTAGTCGAATTAGACTCGATAAGACAAGTTGTGATATGAAAAATATATTTTTTGGGTTACTTTACTACAAAGTAGTATGATGGAACTTATTTGAATAGTATACAGCAACTGTGTCTTTCAATATAATACCGAATGCCAAACTCTTTACTGTTCTAATATTTTAGAATTAATTGACTTATTTTTAAAATAATTAGGGTTCTTTAGTAAACTAGTAAATGTAAAAGTATTTTCAAACATTTATTTTGACAATAAGTACAAACTTTAATTACAATGCAAGGTAAAAACCGGTTCGGTAAGCTTAAAATCACCAACACTAAAATCGATCAACTTCTGATTGTAAAGTTAATTAATGGCAAAGTATTTTATAAAACTTACATAAATTGATTCAGTAAGTAAATAGTTTCAATTTATGAGGTCAGTAATGATCCGTTCAATCAATGATCCGGAGGAACGTTGTTCAACGTTAGTGTTTGAAGGGCCAGGAGTTGAGTTATCACTAGTTAGGTTTTTTATCAGTTCGATAGATCGGGAAGAATGTCCGATTTGATTACCTGAGAGATTTGAGACAGCATTTGACCAGAATTGATAGAGTTTAGTACCAGGAGAACTTTTAGCCACTGTACTAGAAGTACCGGAAGTTAAGTCAGTACTTGACCGGGGTTTTTTGGGTTCCGTAGGACCAAAAGTTAAGTCTGCATTTGACTGGCACCAGATTTTTTTGGGCTTGGTAAGACCGGAAGAAGCCATAGTGGCATTGCTGGAAGAAAGACAAGGAGTTGAAACAGCATTTGTCCAGGTTCGTTTTGGTTTGGTAGGGCTGGAAGTAGCCTTAAAGGCAGTACTGGAAAGACAAGGATTAGAGACAGCATTAGTCCAGATTTTTTTGGGTTTGGTAGGACCCGAAAAATATTTAGGAACAAGTCTTGAAGGACTGGGAGTTGGGTCGGCACTTGACTCGGTTTTTTTGGGTTCGGTAGGACCGGAAGAATGTTTAGTGACAGTACTTGAAGGACCGGGAGTTGAGTCGACACTTGACCGGATTTTTTTATCTTCGGTAGAACCAGAAGAATGTTTAGTGATAGTACTGGAAACAGCAGTGGAGCGAAATCTGTGCTGGAATCTTTGCATATGTCGCAAAATCACAATATGGGGATGAAATTCAATAGAAAAATTATTGATTATTATTCCTTTAAGAATTTCTGTCATTAGACTAATTTCATTGGGAAGAAAGATCCTTGAAGTCCAAATACTAATGGCATGTTTAGAACTAGGCCACCAATAAACTTCTACCCCGGTTATATAAGGCGAAAACCGAAATCTTTTCATAACTAATTTTAGTACGTTTCCCCAATATTCATGTAACATGTCCGATGTAATTCTTAAAGCGGAATAAAATTGAATCAAAATCCGACCTCCTGCCCTATTCAAAGGATCCTGCCAAATCGGAGTGATTGATCTTCGGAAGAAACAGTAATTGCACCGGGTATGACGTGCAGGGCTATGATAGGATTTATTTTGTTGAAGAAGTGCAATCAATTGTTTCTCTGTTGACACTTTTAGTTCAATCACATCTAATATCGCCTCTCCTTTTTGATACTTTATAAAGTCGTATTTGTAAAGCGTCCATGCATTCTGCTCTACTAAAATGGCCAAGGTTAATATATTCGCCAGGTTGGGTTGGGTTTCTCTTCTTGCAGGGGTGTTGTCTCCCTGGGGGTTCTAAATGTTTAATTTAAGAAAAAAATTTAGTTAGGTTTTCATTAGTACAAAACTCTTCATTTTAGAAACAAGCGACATAAACTAGAATTCTAGTGAATGAATGGCGAAATTTAAGAAATAAAAAACAGTTTTTATAAAAGAAATGCTAATGTCTGCTTCGAAACAAAAATGAAAAAAAACAGTGTGTCTCTTGGAATAAGATTAAAAATAAAGTCTTTAAATTACCTCTTGAGCTTGGGTCAGGGAAGAAGACATCGTCAGTTTTGGTTATGGAATTGAAAATTTGGTTAAAATTCCCTGAGATTTCACAACAGTAGAGCTTATTTGCTTTTGAGAGCAAAGGCAGAATACAAAATAGAAAAAGAAACTACAAATTCAACAAGTTGTACTAATCATTAGGTTTTGAGATATTCTTTTGTTCTTATCTTAATAAAAATAACAGTGTAGCCTTTCCCTCATTATCTGTCCCTACTGAGCATGGTAAACTTTTTTTTGAAATCTGCTTTCAGTAAAAGCATTTAACTCTAACTGAATAAGATTTTAAAAATACAATGTTTTGTTCTATATAAAAGTTTACAGATGGAAATTTTCCTGTCTGATTTCCCGTGAACGAATAAGGATATTTTTGTCAAAGATAAAAATTTATATCAGGATTTGTTAGTCTATAGATGTATGTTTAACAGGTAGTAGCTTTGAATAACGATAAATCTTGTACGATGGAATACCATAAAAAGAAGCCAGCTTATAGCTTAGTAAAGTCTAAAGACTACTGAAATGAAATGATCAAAGCAGTTAGTTTGCATATTTCAGGTATGATTATCTCTACTCAGGTAAAAATGGAGATCGACAGATTAAGTAATTAGTTTTGATCAGAAAAACTGTACTGGCATTTCTTATATGAAAAATGTATAGGTGTTACTATACACTACAAAGTAGTATGATGGCAATGATGGAGCTTTTATACCTTTTCCAACCTTTTTTATAACTGTGTTTCTCAATATAAGACTATTATTGAATCAAAGAAAAAACATTATCCAAGAAAGACCCTTTGTTTCTTATAATGAAGTCTAAAAGTTAGTAAATAAGCTCTCTGTCTTAGAATTATCGATCTTCCAGCCATTTTTAATGGAAGTTTGAAAAATTAACCTAGGGGATACCCTCCAAAGGAAAGTATTTCCAGTACTTTTCTTCCCGTATGAGAAAGTCCACCCGTGTTGCTTTAAAATGGAATGAAACTCATGAAAACTTTACTTTCGCACAGTTTTTGGAATAACTTGACTGAATTAAAAGTAGTTTAGAATTACAAACAAGCAGAATTTTTGTATGAATATAAAATCTTCTTTAGTTCATTTATTAAGATAATAAGTTCACTAGTACAAACTTAAAATCTCAGAGTACAAGGTATCAAAAACGTTTCAATAAGGTTAAAATTGTTAACAATAAAAACAATCAATTCCTGTTTGTAAAAGTTCATTAATGTCAAGCTTTCAAAGTATTTTATAAAACGTAATTATAAATTAACTTCAATTATGTAATTAAATTTCCAAATAGTTCATGTTACAGTAATATAGTCAATCGAAAAATGATTAAAACTTCAAAACTACAAGAGTCATGTCAGTTTCATTAGGTTCAGAAGCATCTTCAATACTAGCAGTGCCTGAAGGACCAGGATTTGAGTTATAACTAGGTAAGACTTTTACAAGTTGGGTTGGTCCGGCAGAAAACCCAACTGAATTTCTAGAAGGACCAGGAGTTGAATCCAACATTGACAGGATTTTTTGGTGTTTGGTAGATGCAGAAAAATGCCCACTTTGATTTTCAGAAGAACCCGGAGTTGAGTCAAACATTGCCAGGATTCTTTGGTGTTTATTAGATCCGGAAGTATCTCCACCCACAGCACTTGAAGGGCCAGGAATTGAGTCAACACTTACCCGAAATTTCTTGGTGTCAGTAAGTCCAGCAGAATCCGTATTCACTGTGCTTGAATGACCAGGAGTTAAGAAAGATCTTACAGTAGACTCAGACGAACCTTTAGTCACACTGCTTGACCCACCAGGAATCTTAAATGTTGAAGATTTAGAAATGAATCTGGCTACTTGTTGCGGAACCGCAGTATGAGGTAGAAAATCAATGCCAAAGTTATATATGATTATTCCTTTAAGAATTTCTGTCATCAAAGTCATTTCATTATGATTCAGAACCCTAGAAGTCCAAAGACTAATGGCATGATTGCATCTTGGCCACCAATGAACTTTCACTCCGGTTATATAACGCGAATATCGAAACCTTTTAAAAACTAATCTCAGCACGTTTGACCAATATTCATGTAACATGTCGGATGTAATTCTCAACGCGGAGTAAAATTTCAATATAATCCGACCTCCAAACTTATTCAAAGGATCTTGCCAAACAGGAGTGATTGATCTTCGGAAGAAACAGTAATTACATCGACCAGGAGCTGCGGGGTTATCATCTATTTTATTTTGTTCGAGCAATACCATCAATTGCTCATCAGTCGACACATCTGATTCAATCACAACAAAACCATCCAAAAGGGTCTCTCGCTTTTCAAGTCTTGTAAAGTCGTATTTGTAAAGTGTCCATGTATTCTCTTCTACTAAAGTAGCCATACTCGTCCGGTTTTCACTCCCTTCAAGAATTTCATCCGTGGGGATCTAAAAATTGGAGATTTAGTGTAAACTTTTTATTTTATTTAGTACACACGAAAGTCTTCGTTTCATCCGTTAAATGCCAAAAGAGTTTTGTTTCGGAAGAACAATCTTACCTTTTGGAGTGAATTTATTGGAGAAGACATTGTGTCAGTTTGGTTACAGAATTTGAATCGTCTCCTCAATTCACTGATAAGCTATTATTTAAACTACTGAAATTTACTGAGTAGAAAATAATTAACTACTGGAGACTGGAGATGCTTTTTGCTTTAAGTGAATAGTGCCCGTGTAGCTTTTGTCAATATCTGCCAGCACCGCTAATGAACATGGTCAACTTTATTCAAATCTGTTTTCAGCAAAAGTATAAAACTCTAACTGCATAAGATTTATAATAAATTTTTAAAAGTTTATAGATAAAAATTTTCCACTCGGAGATTACATTTTTGTCAAACCCAGCAATTTACAATAAGATTTAAATAAAAATAAAAAATAACAATAATAATTTAGTTGTTTAAGAAATCTAGTATAAGTACAAACAAAAAGCATCTCGAGAAAAAATAAAACACTTTTAGGTTGGATATGACTTACTTTTTGAGAATGCATTTCCAGACTGATACAAAGTCCATGTTTAATTGTAGATATGTTATAGTAGCTTTGAGTAATCAAGTTTTGTATAATGGAATGACGAAACAAACGAGAGTGTCTTGGCTACACTTGGTTCAAAAGACATATGAATACTATCTAACTTTGTATTTATTTATCTCTTTTAAAGAAATTATCTAAAATGTTAATGTTTGCTACCTTATCAAACATATGCAATGTAAACTACCAGTTGGTACTTGTAATCTTTATTGTGTTGTATTATAGAATTAAGACCGCAAGACCGGCATTATTATTAGGCCACTGATCATGTTTGTTATAGTTGAATACTAATATTTGTCGAACTGCCATCAATGCACTCAATTAACTTTACCTAAACTTATTACTTATGACCCAAATTCATAGGAAATATTCATAAAATTAATATGAGACTATTTATGCTAATTTAATTTATAGAAATTCAGGGTTATCATCAAGATATCCTAAGGATTTTGATTTTTAAATTATGCTTTTTTAAACGTTGCACCCACTTGGGTGCTTATGCTGGGAAGACTTCTTAGTTACAACTACAAGTTCTTTTTGGAAAAATGTGCATGAAAAATGAAAATAATCTTAGCCCTCTTCAGATTTTCGAAAAGTCCTACAGAGAGTTTTTCATGAACAATGTGCAGTTCGATTTAATTCATCATATTTGGGTTTTCTACTACAAGACCCAAACTGCAATTTACGTCTCCTGATCCCGAATTTCTTATATTTTCCAGTTCTAAAATTTGAAGGAAAAATTTACCAATTTATTTCAAGGTAGTGCATACATATTAAATAAAAGACTGCAATTTTAAACAGCAAAAATAAAATAAAATCCTTAAAGAACATTTATTCTGATTATAAGTACAATTTAAAATAAAAACAAAGTAACAGCAAAAAAGGTTCATAAACCACCACAAGTTAAAAGGACCAATTCTTACATTAAAGGCATTTTTAAAAACTTAAACCAAATCAAATAACTTTAAGTATATTTCCCCATATACTTCAACCTACGAAAATCCAGTCAAAACCAAGAATTCCCCGAACTTCAAAGGTTTTTTAGGTTTGGTGTGGATCTGGATGAATATGTCCACTCACGTTGAAGGACCAGGAATTGAGTTACAATTAGAGTTAACATTGTGGAGATTTTGCACCACATCCAAAAAGTTAATATGCGCTCCGTATCTAATCTCACAATTAGGTATTATCGTAGTCAAAAGTTCAAGCATAGTATTTAATTCCGTGTTAACAAAGACTTTTGAAGTCCACACACTAATGGCATGAGATTTCGGTCGCCACCAATGAACTTTCACCCCTGTGATATAAGGCATAAACCAACACCTTTTTACAACTAATCTTAACAAAGTTGTCCAATATTCATGTAACATTTTGGGTGTCACCATAGACGGTAGAATAAATGTCACGACAAACCGACCACCATACTTATTCAAAGGATCTTTCCACACTGGAGCAATGGATTTTCTGAAAAAACAATAATTGCACCGACCAGGGGCTGCAAGGCTGCTTTCAATTTTATTTTGCAGAAGCATTGTCCCCAATTGTCCGAAACGGGATACATCTTGAATCACAACGAATCCATCTAACAGCGACTCTTTTTTCGCAATCCTTGTAAAGTCGTATTTGTAAAGT
Organism: Isotoma viridis; assembly: GCA_034696425.1. Taxonomy (NCBI): domain Eukaryota; kingdom Metazoa; phylum Arthropoda; class Collembola; order Entomobryomorpha; family Isotomidae; genus Isotoma; species Isotoma viridis. The sequence goes on from JAQGAA010000192.1 coordinate 10,466, forward strand.
GTCCATACATTCTCATCTACTAAATAACTAAAGTAATTTGAAATAGTCGGCATGTTATGGTTGAGGTTTTCACTTCCTTCAGGGGTGGTACATTGAGGGCTCTAAAAATAAATTTCAATAAAATCTACAATACATCTGTCGATCTGTCACAATTGGCTACGTTACCATCTCACTCGCAAACTGACAAACCAAAGAAATTTACATGCAAACTCAGACTTTGATTGATTTGGGATAAAAACAAAGTAAAAATAGTTGCTCAGGAAAATGAAAAACTGCATTTTTAAAAAGTTTAAAGAATATTTTACCTGTTGAAGTTGGGCAAATGAAGAATACATATTGTCAGTGTGGTTATGTAAAATGGAATTTGAAAGTATTCACTGATTTCAAACGAAAAGCTTATTTGGGACACAAGCAAAAAATTAAAATATAAATTGAAAAACAAAGCAACTAATTTTAAAATTAATAGAAATTTAATCTATCTCTATCTACCCGTCTGTTTACAGCTATAATTCTCAACAGAAGAGTGAACTTTTTCGCAATACTTGGAGGAAATCGGCTGGACTCTCTTGAAATAGTTTTCATAACTCAAACTCTAACTTCATTAAAATTAATAAACTGTTTTTTACTGTAGGAAAATTTTACAGATTTTTTTTCTGATTTCCATCCAAACACTCTATAAGGGTACATTTATGTCAAAAAGGCCATTTACAGTTATAAATTAATAAAAAGAAACAATAGCTTATAATAAGGAAGCAAACCAAACTGAGTATTATATGCTACTCACATTATGTTGTGGTATGTCCTTCCAGAGTGAAACAAGTTGGTATTAATGGTCTTAAGCAATAATCTGATAAAGAAATTAGCATAATTCAGTGTAAATTCTTGTTTATCTTATTTATTGTTAAATTAGGACTGAGCCTCAATCATATCTTACAAATAGTACTTACTGTCTATAAATCATAGTCTATTAGTTCTTAAATGAGAAATACGGTACTTATGCTTTTCTTAGAATGCTTTCCTACTCTTCCTTTTTACTTTGATCAGAAAACATTAATTGATTACACTGCATGCATACATTTAATTAATTGAGTACTATAGTCACTTTTACAAAATATTTAACAATCCTCACACTGACAGACGAATTCCCTTTTAAATTAATTCATTGAAAAACTACAGGCACTAAAGTGCAAGAAGTCCGTAAATGTGCAAAATTATAATAAAGTCAATTAATCAGTCAATCAATACCTATAGCTATACATATGATGCAAAAGGAACAATAATTTTAAACTTGAAATTCTTCAAGAATCTCAACCTTCTCTTCGGTATCCTTATCCTTCTTCTTTGTCCAACGAGAACGTGCATTAGCACTAAGATTTAGTCTTTTCAATGTCTTTTTCATTGGTCCTCTAGGGCCTTTTCTACCCACCCGCATCCTCTTTAGATACCCTTCCAAATTTCCATGCTGTGCTTCTTTCAGCCTAAAAAAATCAAAATTGCATTTGTTCAATATGCTACAGCTCAAAAATTCACATCCTAATACATAAAATGACAATAACATACCTGTCACTTGCTTGTGTCATATCAGATGACGTTACCGGTTTAATTCCATTTTCACGACTCGCATCAACCATTTCGGGGTTTTCTGATGCATAAGTTGACTTCAGTTCCTTTGGTATCACGACGATATTTCGAAGCTGTGTAATTCCAACCAATTCGTTGTAAGTTGGAATCCCAGATCTATACGCACCTTTCTTGGTTCTGTATCTCCCTTCGAACATTCGGTAAAATGAAAAAATCTTCTTTTCAAATTCATTCAGTTCCTTGTTAGCTTCCTCTGGTTGTAAACTCACTCCACGAATTTGTAAAGCCGATGCGACACTCATAGGGTCACTTATGTCAAATTTACCTAAAATACAATTCAAACATTAAAAGTTATATTTTATAAAATAAATTTTGACCTTGAATTTATAAAGCAATTTTAATAATTAGATTATTACGTCTGTTGCAAACATCCGGGTTACTTTTTTTGTTGTTACTGGACAAATTTTCCGACTCATCTGGTTCATCTTTACTTTGATCCAAAGTGTCGAGATAGTTGACCAATTTTTTGAACGCTGCTACTAAAACGTCAAGGTCAAATGTGAGCAAATATCCGAAAAGATCATGTTCATCAGGAGCATTTTTTCGAAATCGGAGTAGATATTCCTCTTGAGTAATTTTCTTTTCGGGAAGTTTAAATCCATTCTCAGTTTTTGAAAGTGGAAGTCCATACTTCACTGTGATAACTTGACGAATTACTTGTGCAACTTGTTGTAACCGAGGGATTGATAGATTCGACGGGGATTTACGACGAGAATATAAAATGTGATACTAGAAATATATACATTACGATTAGTCATAATCAATCTTACACTTTAAAATTTAAAATAAGTATGAGGGTTCTCACCTCTTCCAAAGTCATTGTCTCCAATTTTTTTAGAAGATTCACAAACCTTAAGCATAGTCTTTTTCGCGTCTTATTCTCAAACAATCTTTGAAATGCTGCCCATTGATTTCCAACTAAATGGCCAAGCATCAAAAGCTTTCTGTCTTCTTCACTAGAAACAGAAACACATTACATTCATGAAAAAGAAACATTTTCATCCTATCATATTCCTTAAAAATGTTTGTACATACATAGTAAAAGGTGGAGCAGCATCCTCTCTAAAAAGCAATTCAGCTCGATTCCTCCAACTAGAGCAGTACCGCCATGGAACAAGGTCCCCTATATCCGTAAAATCTCTTTCTGTAATTTTAAACCCTAACATTTCTAGCAGAACAACCAAAACTGCGTCTTCATTAATAGAAAACGATCCTTTTGTAAAATTTGGATTCCAGACTTTCCATTTGTTGCATACAGTTTTGTAACTCAATTCCCCGTACTTCGGAGTCAAATCTGTTATTGCCTTTGTTATGTTCCCATTGTACTCTAATACTTTTTTCAGTACGGTTTCTCGTCTTGATCCGAACACCTGATGCCGTTTCCTTTGATCATGAATGCGATTTCGCCAAGTGGAATAAATTGCCATTGGAGAGTACCCAAGTGAGCTTCCAAATGTATTGAAAACATAAGGCCAATCAATTACACCACACTTCGTCGCTCCAGCCACGACTGTCTAAAAACCGAAACCATATTAATTAATGTTTACCTAACCTTGATTAGACAGAAGGTCCTAAATTAGATGAAGTATAAATTAGAATAAGAACCAAAATTACCCGCAGTATTTCCAACTCATCAGATAAAAAAGCACAGTGAGTGTACAAGTCGCTCAGTCCAATTTTATATGACCGTTCTAAAGTATCCGCTGTAAGATTATTTAAAGTTGGTACTGATATACCCTAAATTAAAAAACGGAATACAAAATCATTCAAATAAAATTACCCCACTCAATTCAGAAAGTCCAGAACTAACGTAAAGTAGCGATAATTTGTTTACTCACCATATCCTTTGCAACCATATCCCAATCGACAAATTGTAAGTCAACAATGCCATTAAGTCTTTCTTTGAGTAGTCCTTGAAGTTTTTCATGCTTTTGCTTCATCACATCATGAATGCTAATCACAGTAGTAATATTCGAACCGCTTGAGTTTGCTATTTCTCTTCTTTCGACACACCTGTCTGTCGTGATATACGAATCAATTAGCTGCTTTTCTTCTTCAATGTAATGCAAAAGCAGGGACTTAGACTTCAAAGTTCTTTCCTTTCGAGAAACGCTTCGATCCGACTCCAATTTCCATAAACGTTTTTCAAAATTTGTCCAACGTACTGCAAGAACAGAAACATCTTCAACATTCAATCCAAAATCCAGTAGTTTTTGTTCCATTTGACTCTCCAGAAAAAACATTTTGCGTTGAGAGCATGAGCGTACTACACTCCTTTTCAGATGCAGCTTTTCCGGCTTTCTCACTAATGATAATGATCAAAGAACAATACATAATTATTAATTTATCATTAAAACAAAACAAAAAAACACTTTGCATAAAAGTTGGCTTACTTTCGTTACGACTACGCATTTTCTTTTGTGGCCGTGGTATGTACTTGAGACGAACACTTGGATTAAACTCCGGAGCAGCAAGACAAATCTTTGAGTCACTTGAGCAAGGTGTTATAAAATAAGGAAATGGCATTTTGTCCCTAGCCTTATTCATTGGTTCTACGGTCTTCTGTTCCGCTTTGGCTTTCTCGGTCATTTCCTAGGTTGAAAGAAGATTTTTAAAATAATCAAACCGTTTTTGGTGTTAATAATCTTATTTTTTTAAATAAAAATACCTTTATTAGACTTAGTTTCTCAAGAATATTTTCGGACACGTGTTCCCTTAATATCCCAACTGTTGATGCTATTCCCTGAATTTTCTCCTTCCGGTTTCGGGCTTCCATAAGCTCAAGTGCATGACAGATTACACGAAGTATGAATGGTCCATGGCTGTACCAAGGCTTGTGCACAAGTAATTCCTTACCTTTGGCGTCATCATCATCATCCATAAACTGGTCTTTAGCTTCAGCCCTTGCCGGTTCAGCTCCATGTTCACTTGGAGGAGATTCAACCTCGAATAGTGCTGTGTCTTTATCAAGTTCAGAAACTGGTGTAGCATCAGAAGTAGAGGCCAATAGATTTGAGGACCAATAATCAATCTCGTTCCAGTTTACTAGAATACAAATAAGAATATTTATTATAACTGCAAATAACTTTCCAATACGAAAGAATAAGCCAGTGCAGTCGCCCCGTTTTATAATAGAACCATAGAACAGAACAGAATGCGTTTTGCCCAATAAGCCCTACACAAATCACAAATAAAAACAAAGAGACTTAAAAACCATTACCATTTCCTGAGTTCGGGTTCGAACCAATAAAGTCAAGATTGAAGGATGATGATGACGGTAGTTCTTCATAACCTTGAGAATAGTTGATGCCTCCAGCAGCAATGCCCAACATTTCTTCTTTCTCATCATAATTTTCTTCCAGGAGGTTTGTTCGCACAGGAATAATATCTTCAAAACCAAACTCGGCTTGCTTTTGCTTTTTATGTGATGTCACATCTTGGGGTAAAGTCTCGTCTCTTGGTCGTTTTTTATGATCGTACTCATTAGGAAAGTAGTGATTTTGATTTGGATTAACATTTTCTGCATTTACATCTGGATCATCCTTAAATACAAATTGTAGTTGGTCCGGAACTGGAGCGAAGAATGGTTGTGTCGTGTCTTCACATTCGTCTTCTTCTTTCAGCAAATCCCCAAAGTCAAGAATAAAGTCCATCTTTAACCAGTCTTCAAAACTCTTCTGGAATAAAAGTCAAAGAAAAATGGTAAAATCGGTGTTGCTTTTATTTTGTGTGCCCATGTGCCATGTGCCCTTAGCCCTTTCCTCTCTCACCCTCTGGGCCCTCCTCAGCACTCAGCCAGCAGCCCTTTTTGATCCAACCCTGTTCTTCCAAAAATTCAAAATTCTAAATGTACCTTGTGATTGTGATGAATTCCCAATCACTTTAAAAGTCCAAGGTCAAAGGTCATCCTGAATAAACAGGTTGTTTTCAATATCTTCCTTTGTATTCAAATAATTTTGGTTCACGAAATAAGTAATTGTAAATTGTGAATTGACTCTGACTTTGTTTTGCACTTGACACACTTATTGTTTCGTGTATTGTTGTAAGTTGAGGGAAAATATTGAAAGGACTGCAGTTGTCAACAGTCAACAGTTGACATTAAATAAGTCACTTTTAAAAAACAATTTAGTCAACTCAGAAAATGTAAAAATTGAATTGAGTGTGTGTATGTGTGTGCGTACACTTCCGTACACAGGATCCGACTGACTGCACTGACTGTCTGGGCCTCAATCATATCAGCAGACCCAGAGTAGACAAGCCAAAGGCATAATGAACTTATGAACTGTGCTTTTTACCAAGTGTGTGTGTGTAGTTTCTTTGTGCCAATGCAATGAGATAACCGCCTCGCTTTTCCCAATCCCAATGATTTTGGCCAATGCAATGTGCAATGCTCATGTGCAGTCTCCTGGTGTGGTGGTGTTATTTTTTTAACTATGCCAGCTTTTTACCCATACCAACCGACGACGCGACATGCGACTGCTTACTCTTACAAATCTAGCTGTTTCAATTCAAGCGTTTTCGAAAAGTGAGTCTTTTGTCCGAGTGGTACAGTTGTTAGTAAGTAATTTCTTTCAAAAATGTAAAAATATAGGCTTAATAAATCCTTATTTCAGAAACTGCTTTAAATATGATTGAATTTTTTGCAACTATCTCAAAGGAAATTATGAAATCTGGTAAGAGTGTCGTTTCTTTTGCGAAGATATTTACTTTGGGAAAAATCGTTGAAATAAAAAGAAATTATTATGCAAAAGTAAGCGTAGGGGTATTAAACAAACAAAAGAATTCAGGCTATAAAAATGAATTTATTTATTATAATTTATAGACTGGAATAACAATAAAATTACATTGAATATTTAAATAAATATTAAAATCTTGGACATTTTCATAAAAATGGTAATAAAATTCAAGGATCCGGAACTCCAGACAATTCAGACATGTTTTTAGGTCCGCTAAGTCCTCCCGTTAGTCCGGAAGGATGCTCACTCAAAGCTCCTGATGAAGGAGATTGAATAGGATTAGGGGCTTGAGTTGAATTAAGAGTTTGAGTAGAGTTTACATTTGCAGGGCGACCACGTAATTTTTCCAAAATAGTATTATGAGGACCATGTGTAATGACACAATTAGGTGCAATTCTCTTGATCATTTCCGCCATTTCATTAAATTCATGGTTAGCAAAGTTCCTTGAAGTCCACACACTAATGAAATGATTTTTCGGTAACCACCAATGAACTTTCACTCCTGTGATATACGGTGAATACCGAAATCTTTGTAGAATTAATAATTGTAGCAAAGTTTTCCAATATCCATGGATGACTTCCGGTGTTATTTGGGGTATGGAAGAAAACGCTATCATAAAACGACTTCCGGAACAATTCAAAGGATCTTGCCACATAGGAGTGATTGATCTTCGGAAGAAGCAGTAATTACATCGACCAGGGGACAAAGGATCGTCAACGATTTGATTTTGTTGGAGAAGTGGTAGCAGTTGCTCGTTACTGGACACATTTGCTCCAACAATAACAAAACCATCTAGTAAGGATTCTCTTCTTTCCAGTCTGGAAAAGTCGTATTTGTAAAGTGTCCAGGAATTCTCTTCTACCAAACTGGAATAATTGTGTATGGGTGTCATGTTGTTGTTGTGTTCGATTCCTTCTGGGGCTTTGTCATTTGGGTTCTGAAAATTAAACATAAACAGATTAGTCATAAAGTTGTAAATCTTTGTCTCGAAATCTGAAATTTCTGCAGATAATGCCAATTGCTTATAATTAGATTTAAATATAAAATATATGTCAACTCTTGTAACAGTCTGATCATTCATAAAGGATTAAACCGAATACAAGAAGGTCTGCTCAATTAATTTTCGAAACCTTTAGCACCAAAAAGACATGGGATTTACACAATTCGATGACTCTAGGTTCGACTTTGAATACAAACTAACTGAATTCTTAAAGTATTTTAAAAGTGTAATAAAAACCTTACCTGGTGAAATTGGACCATTGAAGAAGCCATTGTCCGTCTGGGTTACGAGTTTGAAAGTTGGCTTGAGCTTCAATTTCCTAATTTCATAAAAAAATGAACAATTAAAATTAGTTATGAAATTCTATTTCCATATGGAAAATCCAGGAACGCGTTTTTTTCTTCCTTCCGGAAACTCTAAAATTCTACTTTCCTAAAACTCTCACAGAACTGTCCAGTTTGGTTTACTTACAGTTATAATAAATAAGTTTACTTACAGTTATAATCAAATAAAAGCAAATCACACTGGACAAAGCCAACCTTGCCCTTAGTTAAACCCACAACCCCCCTCCCCAGTATTACCAGTGCATTTACCTTTTGTTTAAGATACAATAATACTGCCTTGCGAATACTACGCCCGAATAATACGCCCTAAATGAAAATTAAGTAAATTTTATCACAGTTTAAAAACAAGCTAGAAACTACTATAGGTAATAATTCTATCATTTTAAAAGTAACTCTTGAGAAATTAAAAAAATTGTTTTGCAAAGTACAAGCAGATAAACTTACGTTCTCTTGTTAAAAAAGCAGGAACAAAGAACCTTTCAGTGAGTTTTGTTAATACAAAAAATAATTAAGTTTCCAAATTCCTACAACTCACACTTTGATTATTGATTTAAGGAACAAGTTGTGTGTCAAGTTCAAATGTAAAAGTTGAACTGAGATGTCGAATTCAGGATCTTAATCATATTATACACTCGAGATCAAAACAAGGATAGGGTTAACTAAGATGCAAGACTATGCTTGTATCAATGCTTTCAAAATACAAATGTGGCTTTGTCTACCTAATACATCATGTGAGACCTAATTACTACAAGTACCTACATGCCGACATAATTTCCCATATTTCTTGTCATTAAGGGTCCCACCCAGACATAGCGTCAAGAAAGATTTACACATCCCAGGCATCCGTATATTAAACAACCCTTTGCACACGGCAACCCGACACTTGCAAGGTGCATTCATAATTTAGTGATGATGCTCATAAACATTGCTGAAGAAGTTTGGCAAAAGAATCCGTCTATCAGCCAAGAAAAGGGTTTAACTCAACTCTAACAAAAGAAATTCCCAAAATAAATATAGAAAACAGGTCTGAGAAATGTTATAGAAGAATTTGGACTGATAATTATAAAAGGCAAATTCAATTGAATTGACGAGGGATATTATTGATAGTTTTCAGGTACAACACTTATCAATTAAGCTTTTGTAGATTTTGCTACTGATCCTTCGCGCAAATAATGTATTTCCTATTAGAATTCCCTTTTTATTCAAGATAAAATAAATGATTCTAGAAATTTAATTGTCGGATGAATCACTTTTAGCTGAAAATGTTGAATTAATAGTAAACAAAGAATGCACAATTATAAAATAATATAATATTTAATATTTAAGCTTTAAAAGTATTAGATTTAATGACAATAAATTATGTAATAATAAATTTCGAATTTTGATAAGTAAGTAAATTGCTTTATGCTTTATTATGATAAAAGCTTTTCATCATTCTAGGGACTTCGTCTTCTCAGGGAATTACCCCAAGAAGAGGCGACTTCCATAGCGGTACAAAAACTTCCCCAGCAGAACCCCTCAACACTCATCCATGGAGAGGGGAACGTTTGCACTGATGTTGTCAACTGAACCCTCCCCATAAGCTCCACACGAGTTTGAATTTTCATTACCGTGTTGAGCAACTCCATCGTTGCTTGAAACTGATGAATTCACGCCAGCGGTTAAGCAAGCGTTCCCAAATCCATTTTTTTGCATCATGAGGCTTCCTCCTGTGAATTTAACATTATTTAATATCTAATTTGGGGGGTTTTGTTTGTGCAATTTGAAAGATAAAACTTAACGAATTATGAAAAATGGTTTAGTATAGAGATAAATTAAATGATCAAAATTTTATCAATTTTTCAATCAGTTTTCCAATCATATTTTCGATAAAGTTTAAACACAGTTTTGTCAAATTCGAATTACCTGAAGTTCCAGTCATTCCATTTTGTTCTAGATTACTAGGAATTTCTGAATTATTCCCCACTGCATTTACCGTACCGGAAGTACCCGGGTTTCCTGAAGTAGCTGCTTGAGACGAAGTAGTAGTAGAATTTGATCTCCTTCTGGCTTGTAATAATCTTAGTGTTACCATTGGGTCGTATGTCATAATAAGATCATTGTTGTTTTCTACAAAACAAAAAAAGTAAAAGGTTATAACAGTTAAATTCAATCCAATATAATGATCCCAAAATTACTTCACAACTTCTAAATCAGTAATATTAAGAAATATGTTAAAAAGTAATATGAAAGCGAATAAATCAAGCAAAATGATTTGTCAAATCGTAACTAAAATTCTATGTTTGAAACCTGAAAAATCCTTTAAACTCAATTACTAAACAAATTAAAAATTAGTCTTGAATTAAATTGAATTTATAAATAGCTTTAAGTTTAGTAAAGCTAAATGAACTCACGATCAGCATGGCCAGTAGAAATAAACATTTCAGCGCTCGACGGTGTGTCAACAATTAATTTTATAAAAGATGAAAATACAATTTTTTAATAGTCCTATAAGGATTTCTGCAACTGGTACCAACACACGGATCAAGTTTAAGTAATAATAATCTAATTCCAACGATAATATTTGTATGCATGAGTTCAACTATGAGATTAGACTGGGTTCAAAAGGTTCCAGACGCAAGAGTGACTTTCTAGTTTGTTTTTCAAAAGGGAAATTTCACAAATCCTTGGCCCACTCATTATTACTTGCGTACATAACTTTTTCAAGTAGCAATATTAAGCAAAATACTATATAGTGTCTATATTAAAAGCGACAATACACCTGATTCAGAGAGTAAGTACGCTTTACCCTTTGGCCTACTCTAGAATTTACACTACTTATCAACATTGACCCGATATGACATCGCAGAATTTACTTGTTCTAATTTGTCTCAATACAATCTCATTGTCTCTCTGACTTACTAAAATTGCTATACAATGTATATACAGATCTCTGAGTATTAAGAAAGTTCTTAAAAGTTAAAGTGAATTTATTTAATATTGCAATTTGGAAACGGTGTAGCGAGTTGAGTTATTTTGATGTAGATCAATAAAAACATTAGATCAATGTTTTTTGTTTTATTCAAGAAATAGCAAAAACCATATGATCTATGGGATTATGCCCTCATCTTTTACACCATTAAGTATTTTTTTTATTCATGCAAATCTGACATAGGTTAATAATTACTTTGATGAGAAAAACATTTGAATTGCAGTTCTCATACTGAATGCTTTGTAAGTGTAGCAGACCATACTGGTGCACTGTAGTAATTATGTATTGCTTGTGTATTTCGCATTCTGCCATTATGAGAAAATGAAGTGTTGGATTTATTGAAAAAGTTGTATTAATCATGAAATCAGAAATAATCTGTATTTTTTATTTCATACTTGCGGAATTAAATAACAATAAATTAAAAATATACAAAACAGATGCTCATGGAATTTGAAAATGGTTCGCTGATGATGTTCTCTTTATTTCCAGGTGAACTTCGGTGGGTTTATTCTGTAGTGTTTCCATCTGTGAATATTAAATAAATATAAAATTAGGATTTGATGACTGAATTCAAATATTTGTTGTAGAATTGTGTTGTATTTTATAACATTCTAATAAAAAATTTTACCTCAATTTGATCCGGATCCATGAGTAGTGCCACTAGTAATAGTAGTATTTCCAGTAACATTTGCACCACTTCCTTGGACATTTGCATTCCCTGTAGCTGACGTGTGAGTAGAATCTACAGAACCAGAAGTTCCTGTATTTGATGATACACTCGCTGATGCTGTGCTGCCACTGCTTGCAGAAACTGATGACGTGTTTCCGGTTGCAGTTCCTTGAGCTGTTGTAGCTGAATTAGCTGAGCCTGATTCGTCTCCTTCGACTCTTTCATTTGCTATAGAATAAAGCAAAAAATAATTAATTATATATTCTTTAGTTTTATTTTGTAGAGCAAAAATTTCGCTAAAATTTCATTTTAACTAAATAAGAATGGAATTATTCAATAAAATAAACTCAAATTAAAATAAATCTCGCTATCTAAAAAAACAGCAAATAAATTGTATAATAAATTGTGTCAAAAAACTAAAAAATTTGAACAAGATAAACTTACCATTTCTGAAAGCTGTAGCAGTACTAGCAGCGTAAACTTTAAGTAAATTATTATTCTTATAACTTACTAAAAGAAATGCGAAAAGCATAAAAGTCTTCATAATTACACTGCAGTTTCTTTGACTATGGAACTTGATTTAAGGAATAAGGTCAATTGCAAGATTGAGAAATGAACTGAGGTACTGAGTGTGGAAATCAGCGTCTTTATATACTAACGGCTTCATCAAGGATCTAAATGCAAAACTATGCTTTCAACAAAAGGGTCAAGGCTAATATAGTTAAGAAAAATGACTTTTGTCATATACTTGCCCTACGCATCTATTATTATTATTAAGGGTCTTTTGTAAGTAGAGGCTAACCCTTATTTAATAAAATCATAAATCAAGATTATAATGTGGGTTCATATCCTTCTGTGTTATATTATTTAAGTACTTGGATTTACACAAATCCTAAATTTAAAGGTTTACGGTGTCAGGTGTGACAAAATACTTTTAGGAAATAATTCACCCGCAGTTGAAATATTAAAAGGCTGAGTATTTTAAAGCAATTTAAAAAGCTAGCTAGAAGGAACTAAGGGACTACTTAATTCTTATTTTTAGCTTTGAATAGTAAAAAGAACTTGAGCTTACGATCTATACAAGTCAAGAATTCAGGGGCAAACTTAGGTCCACATCGAGATCCCATTTTAAACGAAATAAACTTCAGATCTTTCCAAGTTGCACTTGATTATCGATTGAAGGAGGAATAAGTGTGTTATGTTTAAGTGTAAGAATTCAACTGAGATGTCAAAGGTAGAATTTAGGATCTTCCTTTATACTCAAGGCAAAGATGGAAAGTGTCCAGTTGGAAATGAAAAAATGTACTTTTTCCAGGATTCAAAATACATCAAAGTGTTATTGTGAAATGACCTACTTTCTAAACACACATATGAGTCCAAAGGATTTTAAAAGACTCCACACCCAACGAACCAACCAGAATAAACATGCCAAAATTAAATATAATTAAAAATTCTGACTTAATAATGTTGAAGCTCTTGATGTAAGATCAGGCTAAAAATAAAATGCTTTCTAAAGATCAAAGTACAAATTCTATATGAACCTTTGTCTTTGCTTATTTGATCTACACCTGATTTCCTTTACTTTCAAAATTGTAATCCAAAATGACTCATATGCATTGAGCGTTTGAGCGGTACTTGTATATTACTTAAAAAACAAAGTTTTGAATTTATTGGAGCAATTTGATTACATTTTGAAATCTGAATTGGAAACTAAGTTTATGCAAAGCAAGCATTTTAATAAAACGAAGTCGATTAATAAACAAAATTCAATATTTTTCACCATCATTCTTTATTTAATACTTATTATAGTATGCATTTAATTAACAAATAAACAATAAATTAAAATATAAAAAGGAATTTTTTTGGAATTTGAAACCTGTAAGCTTAATGGGCCCATCTTTCAGTCTTCAGCAGCGAACTGATCTGCAGCCAGGGTCTAAAGTACCTTGTCCAGATCCCTCAACCTGATTTGAAAGAGAAACACTAGCAGCAACAGCGTCACCAGATCCATCAACAGTAGCATTTGAGTCTGAGTTGATGGAGCTAGAATGAGATGCAGCAGAAGTTGAATCAGATTCGATTGTTGAGGCCGAAGTTTCAGCATTTGATGTGATTGTGAGTGAAGCTGCTCCATCGTTGTTTGAAGCTGATGCATTTACAGCTGCGGATGAGGCACCCGTTCCAGTTTCATTTCCTTGGACTGTGCTGTCAGCTGTTAATTTAAATTAAGTTATAAAATCGGGTTTTAATTACTGGATTTAAATTTTGTAAATAAAATAAATTTGCCGTAGAAAATCATGTTTTATTTAAAGTTTATGCCGGAAGCTAAAATATTCTAAAAAATAAAAAAAAGGCTTTACCTCTAGTAGTTATAATTGTTGCATTAACTGTTTCAGTTTCAGTAGAACTGGTAACAATAGAAGTATTTCCGGTAACGTTTGCACCACTTCCTTGTAAATTTGCAAGACCCGTGGCAGCAGATTGAACAGAATCTCCATCACTTGAATCTGAGCCTGTCACGGATACATTATTCGAAGCTGAACTGCCAGTGCTGACAGAAAGTGATGATGAATTTCCGGTAGCAGTTCCTTGAGCTGTTACAACGGAACTAGCTGATCCTGTTTCTTGCTCTGTGTTAGTACTACTGTCTAAAAAGGACAAAAAGTTGTTTGTTTACTGTTTTATACAAGATTTCTTAATTTAACTCTAAACTTTACTTAACTTTCAAATTAACCAATTAAGAAAGGAAAGTATGGAAAAAGAAACGCGTGACTTTAAGATTTATTCAATTTGAAGAATATCTTTACAAAAAACTGACTCAACAATATTCAAAATCTTAAAAAATCTACTCCTATTTTCTAGGTTTAAATCAAAGTTAGAATTAAAATAGATTTTACAAAGTAAACTTACCATCTCTGAACGTTGTGGCAGCGTAAACGTTAACTAAATTAGTGCTAACGAGAAGAAATACGAAAAAGATAAAGGTCTGCATAATTGCTGCGGTTATTTTTACTAAGGGACTTGATTTAAGAAGTAAGTTGAAAATAAGTTCAATTGCAAGAGATCAACTGAAGTGTTGAGTGTGGAATTCAGCGTCTTTAAATATGTGACTTCATCAAGGATCTAAATTGCAAAGTACATTTGCTTTGCTTTTATCAAATAGTTCATGAATGATTTGACCTGCCTATATACTCACCATATCTATTGTTATTAAGGGTTTAAGATACAATGCGTGTCTTTGTGCAGATAAAAAGGCTATAGGCAATAAGCTGTATTGCATTTCTGCCTCAGCCATTTGGTTTTGATTGTCTCTCCTAATAATTTATTTATTTCAATACAATATGCATTCCTTTTGAAATAAATGTACAAATTTATATATAAATAGATGAACTTATTCTTGACCAAACCGGTTTGGCCTGGATTTTAGCAACTTGACCTTTATCAAGAATTTGGTTATATCCAGGATCTCCTGGTTTAATCGAAAGGGTCGAGTCAACCAAAATGAAAGACTATGTTTTCTTTAATGCTTTCCAAAAACAATATTGTTCAAAAATGATTCATCTTACTGACTAAACTATTACTGTTCACATTTCTTATATAAATGATCCTCCAGCAAGATGTATCATGAATCATAAGAAAACGTTTTAAAAGATTTAACACCCACAGACAACAGAATCAATCAAAATTAAGTAGGTAATGAAAAAGAAGAAAAATTCGCATAATTAAAAGTTTTAAACCAATTTGGAACCAATAACACGCAAGATTAAAGAAATGAAACAGTTTTACATTCCTTAGTAAATCTGACTGAACCTACAATCTGTATAGCCAGTAGTGGCATTAAACATTTCAGCCCTCGCCTCGGTGCGCACGCTGACAGATTTGTATAAATGACAAAAAAACATTTTTTTATAACATCTTATATTTTTTTATATTACAACTAGTTTTGAGGAACAACTTTTAAATATTATGAGTAAACAATATAAATCTGAAATGAAAACTCAGTTTATACAATATGTAAAATTAAACCAAACTGATCTCAATCTATAAACTAAATTATCTAATACGCACCAATATTACTCTTTATTTCATATTTATTCAATTAAATAACAATAAATTAAAAATATTCAACAAATACTAGACAAATTCACAAATCAAACGCTGCTGTTAATATTACTAGGCCCATGTCTCAGCGGATCATTGGTTCCTGATCCAATTTTTGGACTGGGTTGGTTTCAGCTGTAAATTTAATGATAAGTTAACGAATTAAAATTTTATGGCCACATGCGATTTACAATTATATATATTAACTGTGTGTTGTATTGGGTAGGTTTAAGTTTATAACGGAAAAAAATATTTTAACAACTAAAAAATCTTACCGTTAGTAATTGTTATTTGTGGATTCTCCGATCCGGAATTATTAAAATTGATAACAATATTAGTATTTCCAGTAACGTTTCCTTCAGCACTTCCTTGTAAATTTGCCAAACCCGTAGCCGAGATTTGAACATTGTCTCCTTCAATATCAGTTGCTGAATCTGACCCTGATACATTCATTGAAGCTGTGCCACCAGTACCAACAGAAAGTGATAACGAGTTTCCGGTGGCGGTTCCTTGAGCTGTTACAACCGAATTAGCTGATCCTGTTTCGTACCCTGTGTAACTTGTGTTTACTAAAACCAACAAAAAAAGTTATTAATAAATTTAATGGTATTCCGTGCATAATACGCAGCTTATTAAGTTCAAATTAGCCAAATTTAAGAAAGAACAAAATCAAATATGGTATCTTTGTAAAGCGCATATAATGCTCCTTAATGAGTTTAGTCCTTACCAGTTTCATCTCCAGAACTTCCAGTTCCCTCGAGGGAGCCTTGTCCAGATGCCTCAACCTGATTTGAAAGGGAAACATCAGCAGCGACATCGTCACCCCATTCATCAACAGTAGCGTTTGAGTTTGAGTTTAAAGGGCTTTCATGAGTGTCAGGAGGATTTGTAGTATTAGAAAAGGAATGATTTGATAATATTCCAGTTTCAGCATTTGAATTGATTGTAAGTGTAGCAACACCATCGCTATTTGAGGCTGATGCATTTACAGCAGCAGAGGAGCCACTGGTTCCAGTTCCAGTCATTTGGCCTGTGTTATTACTAGCTGTGAATTTAATATTTGGTTATAAAATTGGGTTCTGTTTTCTGTTTACTTAATTTTTGTAGTAATCTAAGAGCTAAAAAACATTACTTCGGGTAGAAGCGGTTTGTGCATTTGTCGACCCGGTTTGATGAGAACTACTAGTCATAGAAGTACTTCCGGTAACATTTGCACCACTTCCTTGAGAATTTGCATGACCAGTGGTTGAAGTTTGAGCTGTATTTCCCTCATTAGAAGTTCCTGTATTTGATCCTGATAAATTCACTGAACTTGTGCTACCAGCGCTAATAGAAATTAATGACGAGTTTCCGGTTGCAGTTTCTTGAGCTGTTGTACTGGAATTAGCTACGCCGGTTTCTTCTCCTTCGCTGTTGTTATTTACTAAAAAAATACAAACAAAGATTATTGTTCTGTCTATTGAATTACATGGAGCTTACAACTTCGCTAAAATTCCATATTACTACTAACCAAATAAAAACAGAAAGTGACACGTTAAACAGCTAGTGAAAATATAATTAATTGTGAAATTAATTTCATAAAAAAAGCAAGCCAAATAATTTGCCAAATCTAAAATGTCCCTTTAAAGAATCTCACGAAAAAGGGTACCAAAAATTAACACTAAATATTTACATACGGTTAATTTTATTAAAAATTCAAACACCAGAATTAAAATACAAAATTAAAACTTTAACTTATTCCTTGCTTTGAGTGATTCATTAATAAATTAAGCTGTTTTATCAATATAAACTTATTAATTACCATCTCTGAATGCTGTTGCAGTGTAAACATAAACTAAGTTATTGCTGACGAAGAGAAATCCAAAAATATGAAAATCTGCATAATTATTACAGGTTTTTGAACTGTGTTAATTGAATTAATTTAAGAAGCACATTAAATGTTCATCAAAAGTTAGAGTTAAATTGAGTGTTTAAATTAGAATTTAGCATTTTCACACTAGATAGGCTTCAATAAGGGTCAAAGAAGCAAATTTTTCCGTCAAAGGTGAAAGATTTTATGAATGATAAGACCGGCCTATACACTTTTCACACCTATTTTTACTAAGAAAGGGTTTTATATGTAGTGTGGCGACACAGGTCTGAAAAGGATTCAGACAATAAATCTAAATTATTATTACACACATGCCTCAGCCATTTGGTTTTCGATTTCTCTCTCAATATTGCTCTTTTGCTTGGTTCTCTGTAACGTGGAGTGCACCATTCAGAATTTTACTCGGGCG
>JAQGAA010000193.1:0-28205 GCA_034696425.1 Isotoma viridis
TACGCATGTTTGTACGCATATGCGTACAAACAAATTTACGTACGAACCCATAAAATAATCCTTTCGCATCCACCGACGGACCTAAGAGTAAGAGGGATAATATTGAATGGGCGTCATGTAAGTATTGCTTAAACTCTAGCTAACTCAAAAGCGAGGATTAGGAAAATTGGGATCCGATCCGATCCATCCCTTCTTCCAGGAAACGGATATTAGGTAGGAATAGGGAGATGAGAAAATAAGTCCACATGGGGCCCAACAGTCCAATAATTGTATGCATATACTTGTGTGTTGGTATAACTGGCAAGTACTAGCACTGGCAGTCTTGTATTTAGTAATTTAAGTAGTTGTATTGTATTCAATTTAAGTATACTGAAATAAATTTTGTATAAGAAAAATTAGCAAATACGATATCTACAATAGCATTCGATATCTAGGAGATATGATCTTATTGTTTTGAAGATTGAAAATTGCTCCTTTAGTTTTAGTAATATTTTAATGTAAACCTGGAAAACCATATACAAGAAAGTTTTAAAATGAAAAAGACTCACGATAAATACTGATCAGTTTTATCTCAAAATCAGCAATAGTCAACATTTTCTCAAATCAGTTCAATTAATTTGTTAGAAATTATTGATGAACAGATACATTTAGGTACTCTGAATATTATGAGAAAGTTAAGTTTACAAGTAACGAAAAGTGGCAAAAGTGGCCTGAACATAAGAGTGCTTACAAACACTGTTTATTTTGCCTGCGACGTGAAACCAGGGTATTCATAAATTTAGCATCCAAAATCCAAGGACAAACGCGTCGACATTGATTTTTGGCATGATACTTTTAAACGTCTGTTCTATGTATTTCTTATAATGCTAAATGGTAAATATGCAAAAATACAAATTGCACACCCACCCAGATCCTCTATTATAATTGAGGAAAGTCAAGTCTGTACAAATAACTTATCGAATCTTCTGCGCTGCAGCGAATGCTTCTTTATGTGAATGCTCTGTCTGTCTGTCTGTCCGATGTCCGTTCGCTTGTCCATCTGACTGTGACCTCGAACTCGATAACTTTCTAACGCTTCTACCGACTGACTTCAGATTTGGTGTACTATATGTATCCAATCTCAAGTCAAGTTCGAAAATAGGGTCAATCGGACTACCCCCTAGAGTAGTGGCCCTTGACTTGACCCCACCCACAAATACATTATAACATAGGTAAGTGGAATATCATTCGAAAGTTTCCAGACACGGCATTCACTTAAAGGGCATTCGCTTCTCTATTACGTCTGTTCTTGGAATAGTTTATTATTTTATCACCTCTCACCTGTATATATTCACTTTATCTACGTAAGTCGCAGTTTTTAAATTTTTTATGCATGTGAAAAGTGT
This sequence comes from Isotoma viridis, assembly GCA_034696425.1. Classification (NCBI taxonomy): domain Eukaryota; kingdom Metazoa; phylum Arthropoda; class Collembola; order Entomobryomorpha; family Isotomidae; genus Isotoma; species Isotoma viridis. The sequence goes on from JAQGAA010000193.1 coordinate 1,386, forward strand.
AATGAACAAATCTGAAAAAAATTAACCATTCCATCTCAATCATCCACTCATTTTACCCAAGCCTATGACCTTTAGTAATTTAGAGTTTAAACTCGCAGTCTGAAATGTTGCACCTGTACAAACTTTTCTCTACTGGAACCGTTTACTTACATAAAAAGAACAAAACAATGCCCAATCTAAGGGTCTAGTTTGAACACTTGAAAATCGAAAGACACTACAAAGTATAGTAATCAATCTCTCGGGTTCTGCAAGAATTTAGATAATAAATGAATGAATGAATGCTGGACTTGAGCCAACTTACAAGACGGATATAGCATATGGAACAAATAACAATTGTGTATAGTAAAAATAGATATTAAATTAAAACTTATTAGTTTAACTATATATTAAATATGTTATACGCTGTGTTACACTGATAACCAGTGAATATCCCTTACATGACAGATGTTTGCTTGAACACAGCATAAATTAGAATACCTATATAGTAATTTGGTATTTTAAAATGACACATGTGCAAAATTTGTCGTCGAGATAAATGATACATAAACAGTTTTTTATATTCTTCCTGCTTGCTTCTTCTTGTCAATATGAATTGTATTTCAATTTCTGTCAGTCTAGTCAGACATTCATTGGGGATGGATGATATGATAAAAGCATGTCACCGTCACATGTCATTCATTGCATGTATTAAAAGAAACAAAAACTTCTGACTGAAGGACCTACCTACCACTACCACCAAGATGAACCAACCTACACAGAGAAAAATGTCTACGAAAAAGCATTTATTGTGTAACGTTGTTGACGAACGATGGATAAAAGTGTCGTGGTGGCAGTGGTGGCTGAATGGTGAGCTATTATGTTCTTTAGTGTTAGAAAGACATCCTTCGAAGCTTTTGTGTTTTGTTGTCTTCTCTAAATAGTTATATTATATACATGGGGGTTGGTGGTGCTGATTGACGATTGAGGAATGAGGAATCACATTACAACAGACCGGACGTGTGTCGTCATTCGCATGTTTTTTCATATGTTGGGTCTTTCGAGATGTTGATGTTTTTCAAAAGCTCAAGATAAAATTGAAATGATTAATATTAATAATAATATGGTTGATTCATATGATGTGATAGTCAAGAATTAAATCTTCAGTGCTTTCAGTTTCGCACTTTCGCATATCCAGTACAATGGCATAATATGTAACAAGAAGTGCTTTTTAAGCTTATTATTGTAGTAACTAACTTCATAATTGACTAAAACGTTCCATTCCATGGTCAATTTAAGCTTTCGATTCGAATTTAAACATTTTTAAATGCTTATTTAATTTTAAAAAAATGGAAAAAACCTAATGCATTGAAAAGATTGCTGGGGTTTTAGTTTTAGAACATTTTGCCATTTGCAGCAATCTAGTTTTGCTGAAAAAGTTGACGTATGTCTGTACAATGTACCAATGCAAGAATTAGAACTACTAAATTGAGACAATTTAGTTTTAGTTAAATTCGATTTAAAAAATGCTTGAACCACAATCATAGCTGTTCTATCCAGCACTAACGGTTGACACAATTTCTATTGAATAGTCAACCTCGATTGATCATCCACAATTTCACAAATCTTTTGACTTCTCGATTGTTTTACAAAATGATACTTTCAATTATGCAACAATTGTCTATTCTCCATACCAATTTAATTGCCTAATACTGTATTTTTTTTAATTTGCAGTACATTGGTTGTTTAGAAGTGAACATTTCAATGAAGACCTTGGACTTCGACACCCGGTCACTGATCGCTAAGTAAGTTCTTTGTCTTTTGTTTCTGTTAAGTTGTAACTATCATCGTATATTCATTGTATACCTTTTCGCACTGCGAATCATAGCTTGTGGTAATTCGATGAAGTATAAGGATTTCATACAGAGAAATTGAAATAAAATCCTTTTATCCCGTATAAATTATTGACTGACCTGCTGAATGAAATATCATTATTCATAGAAGCCTATAGAATTATCCAACGAACTGAGTAATTTAATGATTTTAAAGAGTGGCTTAAGTCTGAAATGAAAAAGGAAACTGAATTAAAAAAGTTTCTTTCGACAAAGAATTGAAGTTCTTCCAGTTGTAACAATTTTGTAATCATCAATCCTTCGTTTCATCACTTTGAAAACAATTTGAACACTTTAATCTGCTTCCATTAAAAGATAAAACTGCTTTGAATGCGAGGATTTGAAATGAAGAGTTTATTTAAAATTGTTACGAAACCCGCAGGCACACATGGAAATTAAAAAAATCGAAGGATATCAGATAAAATTGGCAGCAAGCACCATAAATATGATCCTATGCCTATCTATATATGTTAGTGCTACAACTCGTTTTGGTTTTCCGGACTACCTTAGTACATTTGGCATTTAGGACTTTTTAATTCATGTCCGGGAAAAATTTCGGAGCTTGTTTTTTGGCGTAATATGTTCTATCTTCTTTAGCCTAGTGCATGCTAATTCATTAAGTTCCTAGTCCAAGTTAACAGCCATGTTAACTCGTCAACTCGACCTAAACTTACGAAACAGGTAGACATTGCGTGGCATAACATTTTAGAGCTTCAGAAAATTCAGATAATAATATAATAATGAGCCAACTAATGATAAAAAATAACTGAAATATGAGAAAGATAAAAGTTATAAACTTATTCAAAAAGATCTCACTTGCAATTTTTGTAAATAGTGTATATACAGTATACAGTAGTGATATTTTGAAATCAATTTCTGGTTACTGAAGATTAGTTTGACTGGCACTGCTAATTGCTAGTGTAGAGATGTACAATTTGTTTGAAAGACTTAAATTTATATGTTTAGTGGCGTGGCAAATGCTATGAGCAGAGCAGTCAACTGAAGGAGAGAATAAAATAAACTTGGGAAATACCGTTTTTGAAAAACGGTATTCGAATCTAATTTATGTTAATAAAATAATAATAAAAACAGTCGTCCAAAAGATCAAAATCAACTTTCATCTCTAGCTTTGTGGTTAAATAGCTGGATGGTTGGATCCCACAATATCCAGTTTATGGCATTAACTTTGAAGTTAAAAATATTACCGTAGACGTTAACGTTAACATAATATCTAAAGAACGACAGTTCGGTAAAACTACCACAACAAAGAACCATTTTAATTGAATATATTTTAAATACATGCATGCACTATGTTTTTGGTTTTTGGGTTCTTCAACAAAATGCATGAAAGAAAAACAATTATCAAATAAACAGTACAGTGAAAGCAGATCTTTGGAAAAATTAAAAGTCACATTAGTCACATAAAGCTTTTCGCAGTACCTTCTTAAGTTTATTGAATATGTTTGTTTTTCAAGATTTACTAACTTCCCTGCATGATTGGAAATTCAATTAGTTGCATCTTACTATAAAATACGAACATTTCAAGCATTATAGTTTGTACAGTTTCTCAATATCTCAATACATTGAGCTCTTTTGCTAGCTTTCTTGACTTTTTTTACCTGCCTGCCTCTCTTGCCGTAAGTACCGCATCTACCAAAAAAAACACTCCTGTAGCATCTTTAACCTGAAAGAGTTGCAAATGTTCATTCATATTATTTATTGTAGTCGGCAGTCTATATAATAGTTTTCGCTTTCTTTGCGTATAGAAAAGTTGTGTGGGGAAAGACCAAGGATTGCAAACAGGAAAGGAAGACATTATTTGGAAATTCAGTGTGCGTGGGAGTAATGGTTGGTTCGTTCACAGCAGTGTAGAAAGTAGGGAAGTATATATTTTTATGTTATATACAGATACAGACATCATCGTCCTTATAAGAACGTAAGAGTTTACCTAAGCGTGAAAGTAACATGGATCACATCTCACCCAACCTACACTACTTCTGCTTGCAATGCGACTTCTTCATACAGCAACCTTCTCTCCTTCTCTTAACTTTAGTTAGTTCCATTCCATCCAGGTTGAGCCGAGAAAGTTGTGATAGATTTCCACTCGGTAGTCGGTAGGGAGAAAGTCTACATGTACTTTTAGCCGTTTCAGCATTTCAACTTGCTCCAACTGCCTTGTACCATGCCTGTTCATCTGACTGGATAATGCTTGGAGAAATACAGTCAAGAGACGAACAAACACTGCTGCCTACTTACTTTTACTACTTTCCTCAGCCTGTCTGTATCGATTTCCCCATTTCCTCGCAAATGTATCGCTTCAATAGGTCTTACTTACCTTCTGATTAGTAATGATGAACATGCGATTTTTCACACGCCCTTTCCAATACAATGAATCCTATTTGCGTTCCCATAATCAACTCATATTTTACCACACGGTGTTATTCAGCAATGAAATGAACAATAAAACTGAAAAGAGGACATTGAAAGATAAAGAGATGGTTGGACTGTCCCACATTATATTGTCTAACTAGCTTACAAAAATATGTGAAAAAATACGGCATAATACAAGTGTGGGTTTTACTTCTAAGAAAAGTAATTTATATTAAGAATTGTGAATAGGATGTTGATGATAAACAAAGAATGAGATGACGAGACCGTGAAATTCATACTGGCACTGGCAGTAGTAGTCTGGGCGTCTGTCTAATTCAAATACAAAGCTTTAATTCAAGAATTTTCCACATCCTTGGAAAGTTCCAAGGATATTTGAGTGGGAGAAATTTTGTACTAATTTTAGTTAATAATATTATTGAAGTTTCAGTATTTATTGTGAGCGTAACAGTTTTTTTAGAGTTTGAGAAAGTTTAAATTGAACATTTATGATTTCCAGTTTATGAAATGTATATTATTATTATGTAGTACTAAATATTTTCTTTTCTTTTCAGGGAGTGCATCAACCAGGTATGTGAGGCTGCAGGAATAAAATCCCACGATCGAACAAGAAAAGTAAGTCATTTAAGTCAAATTTCTTTCATACTAATAATTTTTTTGTGTGGGCTGAGCAGTAGCCTTAAGCATGTCCTGTAACTCCATGTACCAAACGGGATTTTTAATAAATTACGTTCCTTTTTGTCCATAAATGAGTCCGGTCAGAGTCGAATTACTTTTGTACTAATCTTTAAGTCCGTTCGCATTCTTAAATAACAAAAACATATCAAACAAAAGAGTATTCGAGTCAATTTAATGTATCTTTCAAAAGTTTAAGAGTGAGTGGGTAGAAGAGAAAGCCGAGGTTAGAGTATTGAATTTAAACTCGCTCAGCTCCTGCTCTTCTTACTTCTTGCAGTAAACATTGTGGCAATAAGAACTTCCTAGAATAAAAAGGCACCTCGTCTCTCACTGATATAAAGCTGAGTATGCAAATTTATGATTTCACATACACCACTTATTCCAGTTACTTTAAAAGTACATTTCTAATTTTTGAATTAGTTGGTTGAAAATGATGCATGTGTAGAAACCATACTGATAAGTTTGTGAGCTGATTTTTATAAAGATGTCCTGTTACAGGACTGTCCTGTTTCCTGTACTGTACAATAAGCAAATGATTGACTAAATGCACAAAGAATAAATTATCTGCACTCGTACTAAAAGGTCATCTGACCACAGTTTTAATTTATATATCTGCTGAATCTCTATTTGACTCCCTTCGAAAAACTAGTTCCTATTCCTAACTTTGAGACTTCTTTGTAAAGTATTTCTTTCTATGTAAAGTTCATACATAGACCAAAAGCATATTACATAGTATCAGGAGCACTTTGTGCAGTAAATGAATGTTTGATTTGATTATCTATCGAGTACTACTTCTACTGCCTATAATGTACATAACACATGGGTATTGTGTAAGCGGATAGTGTTTATATGGAAAGTAGTGATAAGATTATGATGCTAGTTGTATTCAACCCAAGTTATTTAAGTTTATACAATATAGTTGATAGTTGAACGAAAACGAAACGTGAAAGTTAGGTATGTTGGTGAAAGAGTAATGAAAAGGAGAAAGTAAGAGTCGACTAAGGTAGTTGTAGCGGACTAGAGACTAGAAGTAGAAGAGAGGCTGAAGCTTTTACGAGCACATTGGGAATGTGGACATGGAATAGAAACAGGAGAGTTTGGTTCACTTTTTATAAAGAGATGTGTGCGTGGGTGGATAGAAATAGGATGAAAGTGGTGGTGGTGGTACAAGAGGTTGAAGCTAAAATATTGATCATGTCTTTTGTGGCAATGTAGCGAAGTTTTAGCCAAGCTAGGCGAAAGCTTTGTATATATGCTTCTTTTATAAGTCGTTATGTCGGATGCTATGCATATTATATTGACCCAAGTGGGATCATCTCAAGCTTGGAGTATGTATCACCCACACGACTAGTACTGCTAAAACACAACTACTGAAGAAATATATTTATCGTCCAATTTATTGTCTATGAAGGGTGGAACGTGCATGCATTATGTGACAGAATAAGTTAAATAATGATTCATTCGGCTTTAAATAGTCTGACCCGTTTTGACAAGCTTTGAATTCTTAATATTCAAACTTATTTGGGAATATTTTGATTCTTCAAAATAAGTAATAAAATAAAATGATGGTTGCTGTTTGACCTTGGAAAACAAACTAAAAAGTTTTCCTCGGATATTTTTTCCATTAAATTATAAAGCAGAGATTACAGAGAAGCTTCATTTCGTTTACCTTATTTTACCATACTTTGCAAGAAAGAATTCGGGGGTCATGGGGAGATTTTGGCTATCTTTCAAATCTTTTGTGACTTCTCCAGTATTGTGGACACTGACTGGGCAATTGGCAATTAGGCACATAATCTATACAGTATAGGGTTCAGTCATGTTCAATAGTATGCATCAAGTACCAATTAACATCATACTCATTGCTGAGATTTTTCTTTTGTCTTTGATATAGGTTGATCGACTAGTTTCGAGCATTTTGGCAACTCAACCAAAGCTAGATAACGCTGGAACCAATGTCCTTTTAACGATTACAAGTACCTGTTTAAAACTCAAAAGTCTTGAGACTGGAGCTATTATTGTTAAACATGAATTGCCAAATATAAGTTTTGCCAGTGGAGGCGATTCAGCATCGGTAAGTCACTCACTAGTCTTATACATAATTTAGTGTCTAATATTCAGCTAAAGTGTTTATTTCCTTTCATGTGCTATCCGAAGATTAGTAAATACCAACCAGAAACATTATTATTTTAAAACATTTTTTTCTTTTTTCAGGCTATGTTGGATTTTGTCGCATACGTAGGAAAGGATGACAATATTGGTCGAGCATGCTTCATCTTGGAATGTGGAAGGGGAACTGCTCAGGATGTAATTACAACAATTGGTCAAGCGTTTGAACTTCGATTCCAACAGTACATACAGAAAAGACCACCTACACATCCTAGTATTAGGTAATCCTCAAAATAAGATTGATGTTGCTGCTGAGTCATGTAACATGTTTTGTTGATTTTTCATATAAAGAAATGCGAATGTTTTGTTACTTATAGACCAACCAATGACGATCCAGAGTACTACAATGATTTACCAGGAAAAGTTCCTCCTGACGCTTTAAATAAATCTGCAAATGGAGTTCGCCCATCTACCTCAGGGAAATCACTACCTATAAAATCGAAAGAACCACCACCCTTAACTATTCCCGTTTCATCAGAGCGAGGTAAGTATATCACACAAAATTTGTGGAATTCAATCTTTGTTATGTGGATTTTTGGCAGTAGCTGTCATTTTTTTTGTTAACGTCCTAACATTTCCTCTTCTGATTTTCATGATTTATAGGGTGTTGTTCTTGAGTTCATGTGAACTTCATAATTCATTAAATTATGTTGTGTATTGAAATATAAGCAATTGAAACGATATAATTTGAATATTTAGAATTGTCTGTGAACCTCATCGACTTTGAAGCTCCAACTCCTCCAGCATTTGGTCCATCTACGCATGATAAACATTTAGAGTCACTTCTTCTTGGTCCTGATGCGCCAACTGTAGCTAATCCGTCTACTTCCCATAGTTCTCATCTTAGAGTTGGTACGGGACTTGGTCTTCCAAGCTCTCCTAGCCAACCTCAACCTCAGCCATTCAGAGATCCCTTCGATATGCGTAAGTTATTTTTTGTTGAATTGCTGTATCTGTATGTATGTTTTCTGTATTGCTGCATCCTTAGTTAGCTTGTGATTTAATGTCAAATTGAATGAATTTAAATTCATACAGAACCATTTGCAAGTTCTTTCTCAAGGCCAGTGACGGCTGCAGAGCAGAGACAGCTTTTGGAGGCAGAAAGCTGGTTTCATGGAACCATTAGTAGAACGGAAGCGGAGAACCTCGTTAAAACTGTAATTTGATTAAAAATCAATAATTAATTTACAATATCACTGGGTGTCAGAGGTTGAATGTTCTAATTCTTTGTTCACCACCTTATTAATTAATAACCGAAGAAGCATTTATTATTAATTGATTCTTAATGAATAGGAAGGAGACTTCTTGGTAAGAGAATCACAGTCTGCGGCAGGTCCGGGTCAGTACGTACTTACTGGGCTTTATCATAACTGTCCTAAGCATCTACTGCTAATGGATTCCGATGGAGTTGTAAGTTTTTCAGAAGAGTCAATTCATTACTAACTGTATAATGTTTGTACATGATTAAGATATGAATTTGATTGTTTTTATTATTTTACTTTTTAGGTACGTACTAAAGAGCAGACGTTTGAAAGTGTCATTCATCTAATCCGCCATCATAGAGATAATAGTCTACCAATAATTGCTGGAGAAAGTATGGTCATCCTCCGACACCCCGTGCATAAAACTCTCTAATCCAACTGATGATTCAAGAATTTAGGGCTAGTTTTATGTTAAAGTAAATTTGTATATCGTTCGATTGATATAAGTCAAGTGTTAAAAACTATTTTCTGTAAAATTTTCCTAATTCATTTTTCGTCGACACTTTTTCTGATCCATGTCGGATATGGGTGTCGTATTGTAGGCTGTGTAATAGGGTATTTTATTCAAAGCCAAAAGAATCCAAGAAATCTCAGAATCAAAAATTAATCAATGTATCTAGTTTTAACTCATAACAAGTTAATAGCAAACTTGTTATTATTTTAAACACATCTATTCATCTGGCACAAAAACCCTTACTAGTCTGGAGCAAGTTTCAATACCATTTTTATCATCTAATACTCAAATCCAGATCCTACTGTCTGAAAAATATTTTCTGAAAAAAAAGATGAATTACGAAACCTCGTAGAAGTCTTACTTCTGCTACTCAAATGATACTTAGTTTCACTTTTTCAAAGTTTTCATCACGAATCGCGATAAATAACACAAAAATGCACCATTTTAATATTGTATTAAAAATTTCGTCAGAAATAATAAGGAAACTCAAGTTCTCCAACTTTAGGGGATGCATCAAGATAATTTAATTCAAATTTACATTCACCAAACACACCTGAAGTATCTTTAAGCACTGATTGTACGTGTATTGTACGTATGTACCTTTATTAATGGAGCTTACATTTAATAACTTACAATTATATGTAGGTAACTAACTGCTGTTGGTCCAAGCTATAAAAGAAATAGAAAGAATACTAAAACACGAACACGTTTTAGTCTAAAACGGTAAAAACTGAGTGAGACTGGAATTAAATTTCAATCACTGGTATGAAGATACTACCTTAACTATTCTTACGAATGTTAGATTCTATTGAAAATTGTATTCATCGTGGCTAATAAGATAAGTAATGTAAGTTATGTGATTGACTGATTGAGTAATGTTAAGTAAGTCGTTGAATAATTTCTAGTGATGTATAAACCAATTGTATTAAAGGGGTTTTTAATATTTTGCAAATGCATGTCAAGGAAAAGCTTGATAACAACAAGGTACAATAGATTGAAAAAAATATTTTATTATTATTAAAATTACTGTCGTTTCATAATTATATTTCATCTGAGATTTTCTCTCTCATGTTTTAAATGGTCTGTGTTTTAGTTTTATACTTAAAATTTGCTGTTTTACTACAATTTGCATGTTTCTACTGCTAATAATCATCAATTCATTCAACTATTGTGTTATCTTTGATTTAGATATTGTTATTGTTCCTTCAGTAAAATTGAAAGTGGTAACTTACCCTTGAAATGATATAATTTTAACATAAGGAAATTTCAATATTTTCCATTTAAATTATAAATGTCAGTAGTTAACCTTAAAACGAGTAATCTATCTAACTAAATACATTATACATCTGTGTTCAATGTAAGTCATGTATTTTTAGACTAAACTGTAACCGTTTGCTAGATTAAGAAAAACTTTGTGGGTACATTTATTGCCATATTTGAGTCATTTTTGTTACTATATATGGAAAATTAAAAAGAAAGCGGAAGAATTTATTGAGAAGGTAAGAATCGGCAAGAGATAATAGTATATTTTATGAATTTATAAAAATATATATATATTGTAAAAAGAGTAATTGTGTTAAAATATGAAAAGTTAATTCACTTAATGTGTAATATATCCTGTAAAAGAATCATTATATTATATAAGTAGTATTAAGTACCTTTTCATGTTTAAGGTTGGTATTTATTTTTATTTTGTAATTTTCTCTTGGTTTGGCTTGGTTGTACATGACCTGCTTATATTAAACGCTTAAAGAACCATTATTATTGTTATTACTATATTAATAAAGGTTAATATTTGATATCGTTCCAAAAAAGTCTCTGCTGACTATTTTTTTACATTAGGCGACCAATTTGTTGTATTGGAATTGATGTTCTACCGGGTGGCTAAGAAGACTAGAAGACTTTAGCCATAAAAAAACTGTCGCATGAAAAAAGTCCATGTCCATTTTACTTTCTGGGTTTAAATAATTTTTAAATGCAGTATTTAAATGAATAAATACCCTAAGAAAAATGAATGATTAAGGTTAGCACGCAAGAACGCACTTCAATCTGCATTCGTCATAACTAATTTCTTGTGGAACACATTTTAAAACATGGATCCTTTATTATTAGTTGTCATTGATTGATTAAAAAATATATTAATACAAAGAATACAAACGGACGCTGGATAATTTGTTAAAATTATTTTGGTTAAGTTAGGGATGATGACTACAGACACACTTAAAAATATCTTGAAACATGTTAGATGAAAGATAGACTTTAAATTTTGGAAGATACTACAGAAGCTTATTGATCAAGATTTTTTCCATTACTAATTGATTTAGTATCATTTGTAGTTCTATATGTGGGAAGAATCGTTGGGTAGCGATCTTTGGTATCGCGTGGGAGAGATCCAGATCCCTCCCTAAGTGGGTATGTTGCAATCAGAATGGGAAGTTGGAGCTTAATCTTCTTATCAAAACTGCGTGGGTTGATAACGAACTGTAATTTGTTCAAAACACAAAGAAAAAAGTTCCAACAATAAGTTTCTGTATTGACAGACAGAAGTGCATTGAGTTAATCTCATCAAACTTTATTAGATTGCTGTTTGATTGATCAATCTCATTGAAATTGGAAATTATATATTTGAATGTCACTTACAAAAAGGTCATACTGAATTCGAATAAGATGGCAACCCCTTAAATTTGTTGGAGGAAGAGGTGGAACCGTCAATTTTTCATTTATCCACTCATCTTTACCTCCAGCTTTGATCCTTCCCCGATTTAATGTAGCTAGTTCTCGGCGTTCTGTTTGTAGAACTTTCCCCCTAGCTGTGTATTGTATCGTCTGCAAAAATCAAGACATTAAAATTTAATATTTTTAACTATCCTGAATCCTGATGGTGAAATGGTGATGAGTTGATGGATCACTGTAAACGATACGGATCGCAATGGTTAAACAGAAACTCGGGCATTGTTTATCATTTCCTATCCTATTAGAGATATAAGATTTTATAGAAGAAGCGACGAATTAAAAGCATTATTTTAATACTTTCTAATCTGATAATAAAATGGATTATAAGATTTGGGATTTCACTAATAAAGCAAAATGGTGAGCGCTTTAGGGCTAGCAACTGGATGTATGTTAAGTACCATTAATAAATTAATAAATGAGATCTCAAAATTATTGCAAACCCTACAACAGATAACAATCCCATAGCTAAGAATAATAAGCCAAAATGTAACTTAATGCCATGATTGAACTGGATTTTTCCCCATGATTGATTACTACACAAAGCTTTTTTAAAAACATTGTTCTTAATTTTTTAATGAATTTTGTCGGTCTTCATTTGTAGTTCATAGCCAAATAATAGCATTAGTTTCAAGATTTTCCAGTTTCATAGAAAAATTGCCTCAGGATTAGGATTTAGGATTATAAATTGAATGAATGATGCTAAATGACATAATATATTTCGGCTTCCTTTGATACGAATTTTCCCTTAAGTATCATTGTTCTGTTTATTTAGAAGCAGGCAGTAAGGATATCCACTAAGCAATGTCTAATGAATAAAGATTAATTTTTATAATTTACAACATCGTGTAAATGTTAGTTAGGAGGGATAACATCAAAATGGAAAGTTGGCAAACCTCAGTCAGCACGGCTTCAGTTCCACGAATAACAACTCGACTATGATTTGAAACAGAAGCCCAAATGTGAATTTTCTCTCCAGGAATGTATCCACCCTTATCCAATCTAATACGGCATTTTACGGATCCCGTAGGGGCACAAAGGATACCTAACTTATGCTCTATTTCACAATGGAAAGGTTGAGCGATTGCAGGTGGTTCTAAATTCAAGTCGATTGGACTCATAACTATATACACTTGCTGATTTTTATGTACAAGTCCATTTGGTTCTCGAAGTGTGGCTTTGCAGAAATATTGAACCCAACCATGTTTGCCAAGAAAAGTTGATGGAAGTCCTAGAGGTAATCCTAATTTGAAAGGAAAACTATGAATTCCTGGTGAAAGCAGTACGGGTCCTTGCCCTAAAAATCAGGATCATTATTATTATATGTTAGTTGAATGATCTTATTTCATTTATAGGGAATCATATTTACATAAGTGACCTACATGCTAATTAAGGATCACTTGTTATAAAAGGGATTGTTCGTAAAACACGAAACTTAAAAATCGGCCTTTTTAACCCTCTGCCCCCAATTTTACGAACAGTCCTTAAAATCCACTCACCTGTCTCTCCAAGAAGACGAATTCGGAAGTCGATATAGTTTTCTTTATCGTAGAGTCGCTCCTGTGCTCGACTTCTTACACGCACACAACCTTCGCCCACAACGTGAAGGTAAAGTCCTACGCAATCAAAGATTACAATTACTCAATTTCGCAATAAATTATCATCATCATCATTATATCAAATACTATAAAGATATGTAAGAACATCTTAATAAATTAAACAAAGGAATTAGGTTGACTGCTAACATTGAAGTCACGCGTGGGTGTACTTTCATGATCAAATACTCTCTAAAACACTCCATAATTTCCTCTAAAGGTACATACATTATGCTTAGACTATTGAATTTCATTGCTTACGTTTACTACAAACAAGTATAACAGATGCATTATGCCCAGTCCTAACCTAAATAGTCGTAAATAAATACACCTCCCTCTAAATGTTTTACTACCAAAGTAGTAATTTTCAGATTAAAATGTCAATAATTAAAAATTAAAAGATCTACCTTCGGGTGAAAGTAAAAGTATTGTTAAAATTAAAGCAATTTTAATTAAAATCATCTATAGCTATTTTGTTGCTAATTGAGAGAGAGTTGAAATGATGGATTGGTAAAAGAAACATTTGGCTGATACTAATTATGTGTGTCAACATCACAATCAACACACATGGGTAAATTATTTAAGATCGCTTAAAGATTCCTCATTTTACAAAAGATTTAAATATTCTTTCTGATGATTGCGATCAACAATGTAATCGATATTTAGTATATTCCATTTCATTATACTATGTTTAATTCATGTCTGATTGCATTTCATTAAAAAAGGGAACATTTGGTATAATATTGCGTAAATCTCTACGCTGCGCTCAACTTGATAAAAAAATCAAGAAAATCAAGATACCGTTTCTGTGTAAAATGGCTGTATACGTGCATTGCATTTCCTATTCTCTGATTATGATTATGTCGAGATTATTTGTTAGCAAAAAAGTTAACATGTACATTTTCCCGACTTGGCACTTCCTTTATACATTGTTAAAAATGACAAAAAATTTGTTATATAACTTGAAAAACTTGTGATTTAAGGAAGTATAAAATAATATAGAACAGCCTATCCCGTGGAGTTTCTTTAGTTAAGTTAGGATGTAAAATTTGCGCTTCTCTGTGAAACATACGGAAATGAAACTGTGGAATCAGAGTTAATTTACTACTTGCTAATTCTAATTTGCTGTACGTGTCTTCCCGTTATTCAAAATTCACAATATTTTTTATTAGTTATGGATAATTTAATTTAAGTCCGCCGAGGACTATTATTTAGAATTCTAATTAATAACACGTGTATTAAAAATGTTTCATTCCCAAATCTTTTATCTTTGCATATTATCCTAAACGTACACATTTTGTAGGAAGTTCAACCATACACCTAATTTGGAAAACAGATTAACATTTTTTTAAGGTACCCTAATATGCCAAATTAATGAGGTATTTATTAAGTTCTATCTTAATCTAGCGAGCACCAAAAATATAATCTTTCTTCAGCAACCATTTTTGAAACGAAAATATCAAAATCAAGAGCTTGATCGCTTATCATAAAATACGCTGTCCCTTTGAGCAGAGCTTTGAATGAGCAATAAATGAGACTTCTGTTCTGTGAGTCAAATAAAACTGGGCAGTTGCAATGGACTGTACTTAATACTTCCTGTATGCTTCGTTAATTAATTAATGTTTTATACAATTTTTCTGTAAAATAGACGCCAGGCTAACAATGACGCTAATTTAGTGTTGGTGGAGTAATTATAATTTTTTACAATAATGAGATTATTTCATTTTATTATTTTTTCTTTTATCCTGGCTTAATTTTAAGTTAGATGCTTCGATGTTTAATGTAGACTTAACTAACAAACAAAACGATACCAAAAGATAATAGTGCATTTTTTCCAACCATTAACACGAATCTGATGTCTGTCTGAAACCTTGAAAAGTTTTGGGGATATTATAAGTAATAAATATATATTCTCGTTTCGTCAATAAAATATCTTACCTACTTGTCATTGCTTCATAGTTTTTTAATTTTTAAAATTATTCCTTATGTCGAGTTTGTCGAGGTCAACATTTGAAAATTCAAGTTTTATCTAAATCTTAATGTTATTGAAAAAATAGACTCAAACTTCAACAGGAAATCTCTGAAAGATGTTGACCAAAATGCTTTTACTTTCAAGTTTGAATAAGCTAAACTTAATTTTGCTCAATCGGTTATGCAAAACATATACCTGGTCCTGGTGGAAAAGTGGAACAATTGATATTTCATAACAAGGGATAGCATGAAATTCAGGGGAAGGACTACCCACGAAGCTTTATTTTTGCATTTGGCCTTTGCCATAAATAATTGCAAAGCAAGCTTTTCAAAAACTGTAGATTAAAATACAATTTTCTTGCTTATAGTTTTAGGAATATTATACTTTAACTCACCATGAAAAGGCGTATCATCTTCCAATTCCACTAGCACCCTTCCCGTTAAAAACTGTCCAGGGAAGTATAGTAAACTCGGGTTGTCGAAAATTATCAAAAATTTTAATAGTTTTCTCGTCATTTTTACAAATCTTTAACCCGTAATCTCCAGAAATGATAACTGGTACCTAAAATAGGTACTTTTATCACACCTGTTGTATCACTTTGTCTAGATGCAAAACCCTTATCAACTACGGTGCATACATAGCCCCAACGCAACGTCTAGTAAAAACTAGTTTGGTATATAATTACTATTTTCGCGATATTGTTGCACTAAATAGCACTGTGCAAAACTTCTTCGATCAATATTGCGAGTTTATAGTATTAGTTAGTTAGTGTGAGTGAAGATTCCTTCTCATGGCATTGGAAGTTGGGAGTGTATGATTTTGCAATTTTCTTCAACCCAAGGATTGCAGGTGCAGCATCAATATTTACTAATTCTTGTAGACGCTACAGCTTCATGAACTTCGTAACAACTATCACATCCTCTGATGAGGCTGCTAACTAAAAACAGAATCCTTGAAATAATAATCACTGCCTACTTATTTTATTACACGGCTGTAACGACTGCAACCACGCTTTCATACAAATGCAATCACGGCAATCAGTTAATTTCAGTTAAGAATGAGGAACTTTATAACTTTATGCATAAAAACTGAAATTTAGACTACACTAAAACCATTAAAGTGATCCACCTCTTGAGTATAATAAATATAAGTCTTGCCCTTTTAAGGTCACCACAGGTCTTGCTATCTTTTTATGTATGTTGATTCACATTTTAGAGAATTAAAGGAACTTTTTTCTTTAAGGTTGAAACTTACTCTGAATTTACGGAGAAACTTTTCAAAAATCTAGTTTTATGATTTATAAGTTGTTAAGCAGTTAAAACAATTTAGTATCAGTTATCCTACCCAAGTGCCACTGTTACTTGATTACTTGCTCAAGAAGTTTAAAGACTGCAGACTGATAAGAATTACAAGATAACACACTTACAAGCGTCGCTCAAAGTCTCCAAAGAGGTATTGGGATATGAATGAACGATACTAAAAACTAAAATGGGATGGTCCTTTGGTTAAATTACAATTTTACAATAAAGAATTCCTTACATTCAAATTGGACACTTTCACTTCTCCGTTATTGGAATGGTGATAAATTGGCCAAATTAGCCCTCTTAATGACAACCCATATCAAGAATTCATTTAAATAAAACAAATATGGAGTTGTCGTTTTGCAATGTATATTTTGCCAATGTTATTCATACTGATGCCTATCATGTGAATAAAGAAAATATTTATTTCATGAAGATGCAACTTCTTTACTTATCTTTCGGTATGTTACGTGTGTTGGAAGTATTATGTCAACTTATACTATAGAACTTAGAACTATAATTTTGCATGGTGGAATAAGAACTTGAATTGTATATTAAACCAGTGCCCATATCAGTACCAGTACCCCTTCTATTGTATACCATTTTGCATCTTTTTACCTCTCGTCATCTGTAAAATCCATCTATATATTTATACAGGATTCAGGGGTGTCATTTAAGAATTTCACGGTACAATCAGCCAACAAAAGACTTGGGGTGGGGGTGTGTAAAGAATTATATTGTATGACTCGTCTCACTTGAGTTGAGTCTCTTTATAAACTACGATAATAGGAATATTCTTGTGATACCAACATAATATTACGTAACTCCATCCCATCTAAGATTTTTACTTTTTTGCTACACGACTCACAGCTAAAAGACTCAAAGAATGAGGTTGTACAGGTAGACTAACCCTAAGGGCATATGGTTATATGATGATACCACAAATACCAGTACATAAGAATAAGAAATGTTTGCTATCTAAAGGATATGCATACATAATACTTAAGATAAGATACCTGAACGCATCTAGAAATATTGAAAGTGAGGTAAACATTTTAGGCTTGTTTATATTACATAAGCTAAAAGAAAAGTCATACAATCAATTTGTGGGTATCTTACTTCTCAGGAGTCAGAACTACGGTACTATTGCTGGGACTGAAGACATAACTTGTTGCACTTTCAATTGTAAATCGTAAAGCGTATTATTATCATAGTTATATTATATTAAGAGCTTTTGAATACCTGAATGACCACATTCCACAAAAATATTTTAAACAATGCAATACTATTCACAAATTCTAAATCAGTGTGCCTATATTTACCGGTTTTCCACATTTCCTTTCATATGTTACAGGTCGATGTACTTCTGATCTGACTTCTACCCAAGCAATCAGCAGTATCAGTGACAGCAGCAGCAGCAGCAGTCAACTCAACTGCAGGAAAGTATAGTTCAAAGGTCATATGTCAAGTTCAATAGGCAAATGTCCCTAATTTTGAAATTTTTAAGACAATCAAGAATACGGCCAAGTATAAATTATATATATTATACTTATGATATGCAGTATATAGGGAAATTGATTCTTTCTTATGCATTTATTATATGTAATGGTTAAGCATGAAATTAACAAAAACAATCATGCAAAGATTACAATTAACTATGTTGTTTAATTTTGAAAACAACATAAAGCAATTACACGTCTCGAATTAACTATACTACGATATTAATAGAATTTCGAGCTTTGATTTCAACAAACGTCTGAGGTTACAGGGTTACACATCTATAAGTTTTTCACTATCGTGTAAAATTTACGAAACAATGTTTATAAAATATAGGTACTAGTCTAAAATATATTGTTATAAGATGTTGCGACTTCTTAAAACAGTAAAGTATTTTCTACTCAGGTAAGGAAGAACTTTTTCAGATTTTACAATGTTTCTTACCCCTAGTAAAAGCCTTTAAATGTTTACATATGAAAATTAAACTCCCTAGATTAATTATAAAATTAATGCCAATTAGTTTAGTATTTCATTAAACATAACTCGGGACTTACTTCAAATGTCTAAGATATACTGTGTAGTCGTTTTTCACTTAAAAGAACTCGAGTTTGGTTTGAAGACCAACTAGGCAGCAGCTGTAGGTTTTAACTTATTAAGGGATGAAATATAATTGGAATGAATTTTACAAATAACTATGCATGATATAGTTTTGTTACTCTCATCAAAAAGATCGAAATCGATGAAGCTCGATTGTACTAAATAAGATAATTACCTACACATAATATAATATACTTAATAAATACTCTAAATGTTTTCAAAGTACACAAAAAAAGATTAATAATAATAAAAAATCCGTTAAACAATCAACCAAATGTATCGTATCACCATTGAAAGTCTTGCAATTCTTTTAGTAACTTTGGTCATTGGAACTTGGAACGTGTCGTCCATATTGTCACATTTTCTCTCTAAGCTGCTTGTGTTTTTTTCTTCTGTCAATCCGTATCATTTCAAGTGGAGCTTCACCAACCGAGTTTGTATGAGAAAGACCAAGATTGGCGACGAAAATATTTATGCCATTTCGACCTGACCCTTCGTCAAAATTGCATGGTGAAGGACGAATCGAGTACACGATACAAGTCGATTCTGCAAGTCCGGGGCTCATACCTTCCATAATACTTTGATATGACCTTTTAATCACTGGAGGATCAACCAGTACTACCGAAGACCCATGCATCCAACGTCTGTAGCCACAAATACTGGTAGTCGGTGAGTTTGAGTCATCCCATCCAGCAATAACAACTTGAAATTTTATTTCCTTGATCTCTGAAAATTAATACAGAGATCAAATAAAAAAATATAAAAACATATTCCAGGAATTAAATTAAAAGGGTAAAATAGCAAAATGCTAACCTGTCAGTGAGTGGGTAATTTTGGCACCCGAGTAATCCAGATCAGCCTTTTCAGTGCATGCGAAAGGGGTTTTACTTTCAAAAGGTATAATATAAACCTCAACTCCTTTTGACCTCAGGTACCTTGCTGCAACAATACAGGAAGCCCCTTGGAAGTTTGACCCAGCAATTACAAGAGCTCTAATTAACCGAAGTTAGGATGCTTTTACTATAATAATTATTAAATTTGCAGAATAGGTAATTTAAAATAATAAAATAAAATAATACCTTGCTTTGTTTTCGTTTGTTTCCTTCAATTTTCTATTCGCCATTACAATGGCCAAATGAAAAATACAGCTACCAAAAACCTCGCTGGTCCTATAAATATTTAAAAAATTATTGCTGTGAAGGGTTAATCATAAATTATAGAAAAGCTTAATCTCTAGCACATAACAAAACAAACCGAGAGAAATACCTCAGAAAAAAATTATTGCTGACTTCAACCTCCTTCTGTATGATCAATTCCTTGCGTGATGGATTAAGAGCTTCTACATACTCTCCAGTTGAGCAAATTGAGTAATTTCCATTTAGCACAAAGTCCTTATTCTCTCCATCCATCACTCCATCCTTAATACTTTCGTCGTTCGAGCTCAAAACAGTGAAATTTCCATTAACTTCCAGTAAATCCTTGGACGGCACTGAGATTTAAGTGAATAAGAATTATACTTCTGCTTTTGACCGCTCATAAGTTTTGTATGTTCATTTTTACTCTCCGAAAAAGAGCATTGACATAATAGTACCATGCTTCACGTTTTAGAACTTTCCTCTAAATACTACCCCAATGCCCAAGTAAGGTCATCCATAAACATAATAAATAACTCCCCTCCCCTTGCCAAAACTTATTACAAATACAACTTAAATTTGTATTAAGTTTTTTTTTCCAACTCCCAATGCCCAATGAGGTTCTAAAACGGAATCATAAAGATTTCTTAGATAAATATAATATGTTTTAACTGATAAGTACTAGTACTAAAACAGATACTTACCAACACGGGCAAAATACTTTTGCAAATCAAAATATTCAATCTCGTGCTGCTGTGCAGTGAAAACATTTTGCACTCCTGAATTTTTTGGATGACCAACAGGGTAAACATCCGGAACTGGGGGCGGAATGGACTTTCTCCGCCAAAAAGTATTCTGTGCATCAGGGGTCATTGGGTAGTATTTTGCCTCAAATTTGGGTGGGTCTTCCATTGGTAAATCTTCCAATTTGGGAGTTCTGACGTTTAGGGATGTTGATAAAGATGCTTCTGAATTCAGCTTCAAACTACCAATACTTTGAGTAAGAGAATCTTGCGATGGATAAATTGAGCCCATTTCCTTTTCAACCAAAAATTGTGCACTTAGTTTTGCTCCCCCTGGGTTTGCAGTGTGTCTGGCTTTGACTTGCTTAGGAATAAATACATGTAAACTGGAATCACTGATCTTCCTGGTTGCGTTTGGACAGTTTGGAGGGATGCACATACTCGAAACTTCTCTTGAAGACGGAGGCACTTTCGGCTCCGGCGATAGGCGATTAAAGTTATTGGAACTTTGAATTGCGTCAGCATCTTTTTCATCGCATATGTCAACATTGTGCCCCACCCCCAATATGTTCAAAGCTAGAATTTCTTCAGCCCTGTAAAAATTGTTTATTACACTTCATTAGCAGTCTTGCCGATACATCATCTGTAATTCGTATTTACATAGCATAATACATTTTTTCTAACTGGATAAATAATACACAATAGATTTTGAACTGAATCTAACGTCCAGTCTACAACTCACACAATTAATGAAACCATGAGCTTCGATTATGTAAAGATTTAATTTTCATTAACTGTTAAATTACCTCAGCTCAATTTCTCTTTCTTCCACAATTTTTGTACCGTTTATAGAAACAGATCCAAGAACAAGGATCTGCTCTTCTTGCTGGCCATCTAATCGTATGTCAATAATGCTTCCTTCAACTTTGTCTTGATTTTTCGTCTCTACAAGAATCTTAGAACCCAGGAAAGAATTCTTCTGAATCTGGAGTTGTTCATCATTTTTTGATAAATTCGCGTTTGCCTTATCCTTATCCATGGCCATACGTAATGCATACAGCTTCAATGTTGTTATTATTGGTTTAATTGTCACCTACGGTCCTACGGTCAACAACGATCGGGAATGTTTCTGGTTCTTTAAATGGAATTTTTATTTTCCCTTCCCTTCCCTTCTATCATCTGTCTTTGTGATAAGGTGGGTTGGGTTTCGAGCTTCAAAACTTAATCAGCTGTAAATACAAATTAGAGAAAAAGAATAACTTTAATTAATATCAACTGCAACTGTAACTGTGACACCTGTGACATGTAACTTCAAACATTCCATAAAGTAACCTGAAATATTTTGGTTCAATCAAAATAGTCTGAAGTGTAAAGTCTGACTGAAGTCTACATTCATGTGTCATATGAAAGCAATCCGTATCCGTATTTGATATTCCTGGGGTTTTTACATTTGTCATTTGTACTATTTGTAGTGTGTTAGTGTGTACAGTGTGTGTGTAGTGTCTAGTAGTGTGGTCGTGTAGTGTAGTGCAGACTCACTGCACTACAGTCTAAATGACTAATTACGTCTTATGTTGTTGTATTGCATTGTACTAATTAATGTATGTTGTCAGTTGTGGCGTTTGTCGGAAGTAACAAACAAAGAAAGTTAGCAATTGCGAATTGAACGCCAAGTCGGCCAAGTCTGAAGTCATGTGAACAGTCAGCAAGAAACGCAAGTCCATAAGCATAAGCGCAAAGGTGATCCGATTGCAGATTTACTAAACACGTTTCAAATGCATGTAGTGTGGCGTGCTACTGTTTGTTCGAGTTATGGTTAAGTCTAAACGTCTAACATTGCAATTGAACGCCATCCGCCATGTCCGCCAATTAGGAAACCAAAAGTTCTAAAACTTTTAGAATTTTTGGGGAAGGGAAGCCTCCTCTACTATAGTGCGTGCGTAGTGTATTTGTTTCCGGAGCGGAGGGACGCGGACGGAGGGAGGCACAGTAAATCATTTTTTCATGACTAAATATTAATAACTAAATAAAACATTACCTCAATTTTTAGTAGAAAGCAATAAAAAGACAAAGGCCCGGATCTTCCCTCCTCCCTCTGATGATTAAACTTATCTTTAGCACTGATTCAAGTTCTGATCCTTATGTGCTAGAGGTAGTTCGTAGTTGGTCATTATTGGCCTGCTGCTGCTGCTAAACTTGAACGCACAAGTAGACTATACTATGAATGAAGCAATGTTCTATTAGTTCTATGGCAAAATCCTACACACTTTTGCTCTAAATAAATCCTACTCCTACATTACAGACAGATGCGGGATTGTCTCTCTACACTAGCACATGTAGAGTTGTATCGGTGTATGTAGAGAGTAGAGTACAATATTACAGTCATTTCATGAAGTCAGTCTGTTTTACTTGTTCAATTTCACGTCACCCCACTAAATATGATGTTGTTTTTAATGCAAAAGTTAACAATTTACGATAAATATTACCTTTTTGCAGTATTTTCTCCGGCCATGCATTACCTTTACAATACTTTATAGCTGTTTCTAACTCTATACAATACGCCGCATATTTGCGATTGTTATGATGATGAGAAGTTTCATAGCAAAAAGAAGCTAACATACCTTCTACATACCTTTAAACACGTCGGTATTTTTGCTGGCAATTCGTTCGTATAAAATCAACTCTTCAAACTCTTCTTCTAATTCTGCACACTGCTGGTAGACTGGGCTGCTGGCTGGTTACGGCTGTGCGTGGATCAAAACAAGACAAAACGAGGCTCTCTCACAAATACCGTGTGTGCGTGCGGCGTGCGCGTGCTACCGCTGCTGTACTGTATGTCTATAGATTCACATGATTCACTGATTCTAGTACCCAGTACCCATTATGCTAATTCATCAATTCAATAACGACAGTAGTCATATTTTATACTACAAATGGAGAGTAGTGAGGCCCTCTTCCTTCCTGCCCTAGTAGCCCATCGACCGTCGACCATCGTCGATTTTAATACAAAAATGAAGCCTAAGGCCTCAAAGAAAGTCAAAAGAGTAAAATCCTCTTATTACTAAACTACCATCTTTATTTTGCGGTACCGACTTTATTACCGACTACCGTCACCGTCTATGATTGGCTATTGGTTACACAGATTGCAGACGTGCAGACTAGGCCCTAGGCGCCTATACCGTCCGTTCGTCCCTCCACGCCACAGATCTATAGTGTACAGCATTTATATTATAAGCTATATTATATGTATAAGCAGATTGAAGTGTGAAGTGATTTGTGCGTGCGTGTCGTGTATCATTAGTTTGACTTGACGCGTCATGACTTGAAGACGTGTAGCGTAAGTTCCAGTCTACTCCATAGAGGGGTTCGTTCTATATCTTTTAAGTGACCATCTTCTTAAAGTTTATTGTATATGTGATATGGTACTAATGTGACAATATGAATGTGAGCTGAACTTTTGACTTTCTCCGTCCGGTTGTCGTAGCGGTCAGACCTTTATCTCACGTATGACGTCAGACGTACCTTCAACCGTTCAACTTTCTACTTACCTTGTTGCCTAATTGGTGGCTATTCTGGCTATTATTTTAGCTTATTTATTAGATGATCCCCCAGAATGTTTAGTAGGGACAAAACTTAACTTGTGTGATTTGATTAGTGATTGAAAACAGAATGGAAAAAAGTTTTCTACGAAAAGTTACAAAGTTAGACAACATAAAATTGAGTGAGACTCAATGAGGAAGGACTGCTTCATACCACATGGAATACAGAATACAGCTGACAGCGATAGCACGAAACAGACGAAATGGAAAAAGAGAATTATGGGCAATCAGAGGAAACCGGAAGCCTTGTAATTAATTAAGTGGTAGATATGTTGATATAGATGATACTACATACTATAAGAAGCACAGAATGTATGAACAGTTTGCTGAGTGAAGATGGCCAGAATCTCTCGTCGTAGTAGTAGTCGTAGTATTAAAAAATAGTAAAAAGAGGTGTAAAGAATAAGAAGTATAAAGAGTATCGTGTGTGCAGAGTGTAAGTGCTTTGTACGCAAGAGTAGTAGTAGTAAATGAAAATATACCATTGAAAGAGAGCGATAGGACAGAACACGTAAACGAGAAAGAAAACAACATAACACAGTCTGCCCCTAAATACTTGATCAGAAGTGAGTCTACTCTTACAGAGAATTGTTGCAAAAAACACCGAGAGATCATCATTCAGCCAGCATTTACTTCTTATTATTACACACATCATGATTATAGAGACAGACATCAGTTGAACAAACTGAATGCTCTTAGAACAAGCAGTCAGCATTTTCTCATGTGATTTGGAATTTTTCTTTGAATATTACAAACCACTGTGCAAAGTTGAAAGTGTAAATGTGTGATAAAATTATGTAAGTTTATACCGAGTAACTGTTAAAAAGGAATGTTGAATGTTATTCAATATTATTTATTACGCATACGTACGTATTTTAAAATTTCTTAGTTGAAGTTGTAAACATTTAAAAAGTGAAACTGAAAAGAATATCAAATCACAAATATTGAATATACTAAAAGTATGAATATTCAAAATGAAATGTTGAATGTACAACAACCTTAATTTCAGATGAATGTCAAATGCAAAATGTTTAAAAAGGTTGAAGGTAAATGTCTTATTTTGTACTTTATTTAATTCATAATTTTGAATTTTGAATTTTATTAATTCCAACTTTGAACTTCGTTCATAATTCATAATTTAGAATCTGTTTCATAATTTAGAATCTGTTTCATAATTTCATTCAACCCTTGACCCTTCGACCTTGCGTTGACTAAAATTTGTCGAACTACTAACTAAAAGATCTTTTAAGTTGAATGCAGAATGAATGTGGAATGTGGAATGGGAATGGATTGCATATTTCAGATCACAGATTGATGGCGGATTGTGATTGTTAAAATGTGAAATGTTAATTAACTGTCTGTTGTTGTTGGTTGTCGTCGAGATAATTACCTTACTCACTACAGTCTAGCTGTTGCCTTTGTATACTAATTAATTGGTATTATGCCAGGGTAACTAGGGACAACAGCACAGCGGTAGGGGGTAGCCTCATACTTAAAAAAACTTTTCGAAACTTCAGAAAATGAAAGAAATTGCTAAAAAATATTTCCGAGCCAAAAAAGGGTTGTTCATTCATCTCGTGATCAGATTTTATGTTTTTAAAACTCAACTTCCAGTTATTATAGCAGTACAATGATAGAAAATGGCAAACATTCTTGAAATGCACATATACATATACAAATATGCACATTTCTTCATATTATAAAGATTATACAGAAAGATGATCAAATTATTGCATGCTAAACTAGGAACTTTTTCTATTTGGATATAAACCTGAATCTAAAATTTTCAACTAATATTACAAATTACAACCATCCTACTCTGAATCAACTTCGATTTCCTCTTCATCTTCAACTTTATCAGTTTCTGTATTTTCTGTATCAGCATTTTCATTGGGAATGGAGGACTTGTAATACTTGCGATTTTTAAGCTGAATGCTACGCTTCTTGTCATCGATCGCTTGATTAACTGCCTTAATTCGTATATGTGTCCTTGTCTTGACAAAGAGTTTCACGGCTGCAACAGGCATATTAGGGAACTTCGTGAGAACTTGTTTTTCTAGATTTGCCATTACGCCAGGGATCCTATTCAATTTAAATCTATCTCCACAATTATCATGAAAACTAGTAAACATGGAATCCATAATACGAACCATATTAAGGAATGAGTACGATGGGATTGTGAGGCCACCACGAGAAACGTATTGAGTCCAGCTTTGGGATTCACGATCTTCTGGGTAACAACCATCACTATATCCCATTGTAAGATTGGGGAATTTATTTTGAAGCTTTAAAGCAATGTACCCTGCAACGTATTCTTGACCCCCCAATTCGCAAACCGATGAAATAGACATATTTTTGAGTTCCCTTTCCCATGTTAAAGGATTTAGACCGACCACTGGGGGTATACTCACTTCCGCACAAGCTTCGTCATCGCCTAGCTCTTTTTCATCCAAACTTTCTTCAGGAATTTTTTCAGCTATTTCTGGAGCAGGACTCAAATTTCGTAATAATTTTAAACTTATATATGACACCGGTTCGTCTTCCATTTTAACTGAAGTTCGTTTAATTCTATTGCAGTTCCAAGATAAAAGCATTAGTTTTAATCTGTTTTTGGCATCCACTATTGTGGGATGGTCATTATATGCTCCCAAACTTCGGATTATGCTAAAAGCATTTTCCACTACATCTTGATTCAGATTATGTGCTAAAATGTATTGCAGATTGTAAGGAGGCTTGCTGAGGTCACGCTGTAGGCCCTGTAACGAGTTGATTGACGTTAAGATACCCTTTTGAAATGGAAACATCCCTTTCCAATCTTTTCCGGTCTTTGTTTT
>JAQGAA010000194.1:0-28203 GCA_034696425.1 Isotoma viridis
TTTAATCGATAAAGCAACTTTAAAGAGACAGAATATTGTCATCTAGAAATTTTTGATTTCATTAATTCCTTTGCACATGTTTATTTGCAGCTTGATGTTTTTATGAATTTGTGTGCTTTTGATTGAGTTCTTTGTTCGACTTCTAGCATACGTGTGTTAACTTGTTTGGCTTCTGGAATTCAATTGAATATTCAGTAAATCTATATTATTACTTACCTAAGGGCTTACAAATCCATAATTGAATTTACAATGAATATTATTCCCATCCGGAATTCAATTGAATATTCGGTAAATTCACATTATTATTTGTTTAAGGGTTTACAAAGCCATAGTTGAATTTGTAATAAATATTATGACCTTCTGACAAATCTAACAAGAATCATCAAACCTAAATTCTATAGATTTTAGGATATTATTTTCTATGGTGAACATTCTAATTGATGTATTTAATCATATCTGAGAACCCTTATAAATTGAATTCATAAAATTTATTTTAAATAACAAAAATTGAGAGTTTGCAATCGGAAATGTTGAGTTGCTAACAATAAGATTATTTTAGATATCCCTGCAGCCATTTATGACTATTTGTATAATTGGTATATCTCGGGGTAAATCCTAAAGATCCCAAGAATCAAACCAAGCTGCCACTGACTTATAATTTTCCCTTTGGTTCACATCTTCAGGTTCCAGTAGTTCCTGCAAGCTGTTTGTTTATTTGCGTCACAATTCTTTCAAATCCTAACAAAGGAAACCACCAACGACGATAAGCCCATTGAATAGGCAATTAAGTTATGTAAACAGAATAAAGTTATAGAAGAATCAATGTCATATCACTCGTTTTTCGTTCAAACCAACAAAAATAAATTGATAGCCTTCCAGGCATTTCTATTTTGTATTTAGCTGTAATGTTAGCAAATCTGAGAAGTCATTACCAAATCTCTAAAAGTAAAAGCATTTCATTTATGAACTTTGTTTGCCTTTCTCACGAGAAAAAAAACATTTCAATAATCATTTCTGTTTAACGAAGGCATCATTTCATCATCGAGTCTGGAAGTCAGCAGGGGAACTGGCTAGTGAAATGCTACTGAATTAGGATTGAATCATTGAATGTGACTTTTGTATTAAATGCAAAAACGGAAAGTGATGAGTTAGCAAAATGTATGATTTGTATTTTGTTTGAGGTTTAAGATAAACTCAAGCCAGGTGCAGCTACCCAAAATTTTTGTGGCATTTTTTGTTGTTTTTTTCTTAGTTGGAAATGGAAAAAGAACTGAATTTTTATTTCTATTTTGCATCACCATTTTTGGATTGAATGTCAGTCAACAATACTTTGAAGGAAGGATTTTTAGACCTGGAGTTATCCAAGTTTTATGATAGACTTTATATTTATGCATTTAATATACTTGCTTGGTGTATTCCTACGACTTGGAAATATGCGTTGTGAAATTATGTTTGCAGAGTATAGACGCACTTCTGGTTTTTGGATGGCTTTGTTTTCAAAGAGAATTGTTATAAGAGATTAAATTAAAATGAGTTCAATATGAACCCAATCAACCCTGAATGAGTACTTTAGATATTATTTCCAGACTTGACTATTTCAACAATAGGAAAATACATTTTGTCATTCCTAAAAGGTTTCTATTTTCACAAATGTTGAACTAAGCTTTTTAAATTAAATTAAAATCATTCAATCGATCTATTATCTTGCCTGTCGACTTTTGAGCATTTCGTAACTGATTTGATTAATAAAATGTATGATAAAGTTTAAGTACAAAACGGAAATTTGTAGAGCAGCTATAATTTTTAACACAGATATTGAAACATAATGCGAATTTGACTTACAGAAAATGAAATAAATGAATATGAGCAGCAATGACATTAGAATGATTGTTTGTACAGAACATATATGTATTCTTCTTTTTAATTTGGATTCTAAATTTTAAAATTATATATAAAACTGAAGCAGATAAAATGCTCAAAGTCCGGAAGTATCGGAAATAGTATCTATGTTTTATAACTTTATCAAAAAATGATACACAAAACAAAGTCTATTACTTAAAAACTCTTATAATATTGTACAATTACAGATGAAACAACTTCAAAGGTGATTGACTCATCCCCCTTTGAGCAAGCCCCAGCTCCACCACCGAGAACAAAAGGTAAGCAAATTGCAATAATAATAATAATAATACTATTCAAATTTCACATTCAGTTCCGTACCATCCATCTATATTGAAAAGAGCTTATAAAGTAGGTAATAATAAATATATAATAACATAATTTTAAAATTATCTCTTTTCATTCAACTAAAAATATCATAACGTTACATGATGTTTTGCAAATTTACAATGCGTATCAGCAGCACCATACATACATACTTGATAATCACATATCAATCTGCAAAGAAAAAGTTATTAACTTCTTATTCCGCTTTTTTGTTCCTAAAAATAAGTTCCTACAAGGTATTCATGCTAGACGTATACTATACCCGCATAATGCAACCCGCTGGCATACAGTAGTGGTTTGGTTTGATAGCTACTGGCTACTACTTTTGGTTTTGTTATTATTTTATTCTCCCTAATCTCGGTTGAAAGGAACAGTAGGAAACCCGGAACATCCTGCCATTCCAAAAAGCAGAGATAGACAACAATTTACAACTGAAAAGATTTTAAGAGTGAAAATTGGTTCCCTTTTTTTTGTGGAAATTGGGAAGAAGGGTGTTTATGTAGACTCTGTTTTTGCGGATAACATCTCTCTCTCTTCTCTTTCATGTTGTTGAATGAAAACGAAACTATTGAAAGTCATGGTCAGTTTGTTACGGAAAGTGGATTTTCTTGCTACTACTACTCTTTTACTTACATTTACTTTCGTTGTATATAAAACAGCTGCAAAATGGGTATCCGTCAATCCTCCTTGAATTCTAGACTTTTAATACTACAGAAAATTGAAAAGGAAAATTATTTATGGAAAGAAAACAAAAATAATACGCAGACCCGACCGGTCTGAGTAGAATAACGGAAAATCTATCTCCAAACTCTAAACTGACCCCACACATACTGTATTAATAATAAATATCTTTAAAACAAAATTAAAGATTCATAAAAGCTAATTATTTTCTACAGTAATTAATAACTTTGAGATTATACACATGAGTTAAAAATGAAAAACTCATATTAAAATTAAAATCCCAAAAAAGCCACCCTGGATTCACCCTGCAGGTATCAAACTCATCATAATCATCATCATCATGATTCTAGGCATAAGTATAATTATGATTCCCACTGGAGACCGGTAAAAAGCTCATCAGTCTAATTAATAGAATTTTTGGTAAACACTAGAATTGAGGGATGTTCATTGATCTTTTACAAAACAAAGTAATAAATACTATGGATGCATTTCCTTATATTTTTACACCCTCTACTACTACCACTACTACTACCTGCTACTACCAAAACCTAATAAGTTTATATAAAAAGTGCGTTACATGTACACCCTACTAAAGTAAATACTCTTGTATTATTCAGTCCATAAAAAAGGATCACACATATAAGATTTGATACCCTGAGAGATCACCCTGACTCATATATAAGAGAATCCCAGAGTAGATCTTGTACGTTTTCTCCAATACAAATCCAAGCTAAAGCTATTGTATAGCAAGTAGTAAACTGTATTCGTAAGGGAGATTGCTTATTTAGAAGTTTACAAAAGTCCTAGAGGCTGATTTCATAATATTGGTAACATCAAGCAATACTACTAGACTACTACTACCAAAGTATGGAAAAAGACCTCTGTATTGCAAGTGCATTCATGCAGAGATACTCTTAAGCGTACGTAAGCGTACATTCGTAGAGAGCGTAGGGCTTGATTAAATGGATGAGAGACACAGAGAGAGGGGAAGAATCTTTCCTCTGAAGTAGAAGGGGAAACTTAGTCTTTGTCAGCTTTAGCAATACTACTTACTTTGTAAAAAGTACAACAATCTACAGAGAATCCTTAGCTTCTTTGTATACAGGACTCAGTCTCTGGGCGACCATCCATAGGAAGACATCAAATTACATCGTTGAACACGTTTTTAGAGTCGAAATCAAAATTTTCAGAATTTTTATCTTTTTTGGAGAGATACATTAGTTGTAATTTTCTACGTAAATGTTTCAAAAGTTATATTGATGTGGGTCCTATATTGAACTCCGAGAAGAGAGCCGGGTTCTGAAAGATAGCATAGTACTGTCTCTCTATTTTAAGCTTCTTATCCTAAACAACCGTTCTATTACTACAACTGCTTGCATAGCCTTGTAGCAGGCATATTGATACAGTTCCAGACTAATTAAATCAAGCTTAGATTTAATTCCTGCGTGAGATTATAAATCAAATTGTTAATTGGCTCAGTAGTTACTACACCCTCTATAGTTGTGCAAGCTCACTGAGCTTTCATGTATGTATGTCAAATAAAGTAAAAACTTCAGAAAAACAAGAGTTCACGTGTGAAAGTTCATGAAAATAAATAAAAGCGGATGTAAAATACCACATATCTACGTATTTGTATGGAAGTGCTTAATTATTTTGAATTAGTTGCATGATCACAATAATATATATGAAAAAGTGTTTCATTTTGTAAATTGGATTGACAGATTAATTTCTTCAAACTTCACAGTTTCCTTGCCAAGTTGCCAAAAACAGTTGAAAGTGAAATTTCTTGGAAAGGGTGAAACATTTATTTACTGTCAACTCTGTATAATCTACAATATTGTGAGTTTGTATTTTATACTTATTGTGGATATTAACTGGGTACTTTTGCGCATTTAAGTTATATTATAGTGTGTCTTTTTACCTTATTTATATACTTTGAATAAATCCTTTAAAACTATTTCATAAACAATTTACAAAGTAAACCTTTGAACTTTAAAGTAAATAGTTAATGAATGTACTTTTGTTCAGTTTGTTTAGAATTGTACACAAAAGTGAACTCTTATAATAGGGAAAAGACTCATTTTAAGTAAAAAATATCATCACAAAGGGATATTAAAATAAGGATTCAAATCTTCAAAGAATTGGAGGACACCACTAGAACTTTCCATACGTTTTGTTTCAAAAGATCTGGTAAGCCTTAAAAAGAACTTTAATTTTTTTCATCTACAGATCTGACTATTATTAAGGTGCTTTAGCTGTATACAAATCCAAGTTAGAATACATCCGATTTGTAAAAGAACTAAAAAAAACTTTAAGCTTAGCTGCTGCCTTGTCTTCTATTTCGAAGTTGTGCAGACTGGAGAATGTTAGTGTTGATGCATTCAGTCAGATAGTCAAACTCAAGTCAGGTTGAAAGAATTGAGACTTTAGACATAATAAGGATTGAATTTGAATCTTAGTAAAAGTAACAAGGTTGGCTTGAAACGAAAGTGAAGTTAAAGAATCCCGTTTTTTTTCTCCAGGACCAAGAGGATGGAAAATCAGATAGGGAATACACACATTATAACATTAACATTACACATTCGAATGCATACGCAAGGGTGGTTGCAATGGATCAGATTAAGTAGAATGTGGCTCTTGCCACTTCTGACATGCCACATGCATTTTGGCTTTGGCACTTTGCCTGTCTTTTGCTTGTGCGTGAAGGTTCACTCACTTTTTCATCCCTTAATGCATACTTGAGCTACCACTACCACTACAGATTATATACTTAATGTGTATGCAATAATAATAATAATAATGTTTTCACTTTTCTTTGGGTTTTTCGGGTATCTTATTTCCTGTGTAGGTTACTAGTTTGGTGAAGTGAATTGAATTATATGCGTTTGTTTGGTAATTACTAGCAATCGGAAGTAAAGAGCCCAGGGATTTTTTGTACGTCTGATTTTTTTTAAACTTTTTAAGAAAAGTTGAATCCGCATTTTGATTATGTAGAAATGGAATGCGGATTTAAAACATTTTGGCAAAACTTTTCCTTCAGTTTGGGATAAATTTTGTTAATGATGCAAAGTTATGTACAGTGTGTTGCATCTTGTTTATGGGTTCTGTGTATTGCTTAATTTATAGTTCGAAATGAAATCGGACATGAAGAGTTAGTACAAACAGTGTAGTCTCATTCTCGTAGGTGATAAAGAAGTAAATCTTTGCACTACATGACAAAAACTTTGCCAAGCTCGTTTTTGAATTAAAATAGAGTTTTTTTGGCTTTCCTTAATCAAAGGAATAATTTATACGAACCATATTTGCATTAAGTGTGGCAAGTTTTGTGATGATGATGATGATGATGATGATGACGGTGACGAAAACTGTACTGAAACTCTAGTCTTGTCATCATTATTATATCTTCCTGTTGCCTGTTAGTACTAAGCGGAGAATAATATGATCTTTTGCATCCTTATTTTACTAATTTACTAATACATAATGAAATTTAGGTAGTGAAATGTTTCAGAATATATTTTTTTATCTGTATGACACTAATTTTGTTTTACTTGGCTATGGTTTGTCATATTTTCTTACGTAGATTTACATATTATCATGATTCTCTTGGCTTTTGTTCTATACTTCTTAAATGAGCTTGAGCTGTTGTTTCTTTTTTTATTTAAAGTAACAAGCTCGTTTGTTATTCATTGTTAGTATGGAAAATACAAGAACTTGTATAGATTAAGGAAATGACTGGTTTAAGCTTAGGTGGTATATTATCATTGCTACATTTAACATTAAAGTTTAAACTTGGTACTTTACTTGTACATTGTGGTTTCATTATATTAGCTTGGATTTGGCATTGCAAGGAAAATGCATAATGTAAAAGCTTTTTTGCATTATTTGTAGATGTGATCCTGCAATTTTATTTTTGCTTGGATATACAGCACACAGAACTAATTTTAAAACTTAAGAGTTAAGCATTAAGACGTTAGTTGGGTAATGTATTAATAATTTGAAGTGCGGTACTTTATACCTCAGTGTGTGTTACAATAAGTTAAAAAAACCTAATGGCATTATCTATACAACTTACCCTACTAGTCCTCCTGGTTAGATTAGCTTTAATTTTGCATAAAAAAGATAAAACATCCTTTAATATGTGGTTTGCATACTTATTAGAAAAGTTTGCATGATGATAGCACATGGTTCTTGTACTATTTATATTATTTTCCAAAAAAATAGTTGCATGTTAAAACTCTTGCAGAATTGAAGCTTTTTGTGTAGAAAATAGCTTGTATTTTAAAGGTATTTCAGTATAGTTGAATTTTTGGGCTACATCTTACTTATTATAATTCGTGCATAAATATTATATTATTATCATGTTTAAAGCTTAACATTCTAAAACAGCTTTACTGGCAGATTAAAATGCATAGTTCCTCTGTGAAATTTTCACACATTAAATAAATTTTTATAATATTTAGATTCTCAGCATCAGATGATCTACTGCAGGTAGACAAACGGGTCGATTAGGAGTTAAGAGATATTATGAATAATATTAATAATAATGATGATAATAGCATGCTGATGACTTTGGCCTAGTATTTTATATTCTTTTCCCTTCATTCATTTAGGTGTTTTGCTTTTTTTTTAAATTTTAACCGAAATGCATTTTACATTAAGTATCTGAAAGTAGCAGTAGTAGTAGTGGTAATAGTCGTTTTTGATACTAGTTAGTTATCCATAAGTAAAGACAAGGAAGGCTACTCTACTCCATTGTTTACTCCACACTTGAGTAGTCATTGACGTGTATTCAGTCAACAGTTTCGTCTCGACATGACTTTATCACATTTTTTCATCAAACAATCATTTTATTTTATTGTACTCACTGATGAGAATGGGAATAAGATTGACCATCATAGCTCTATGTAGGTTTGTGTTTTGTATGAGTTATTATTATAAAAAAGTGTTACTTTTCCTATGTAGTGTAATAGTGACCCAGAGCAGCACACCCACCACCATGTGCAACTTACTATAGTCAAAATGTAATGTAATAATAATAATAATTTGCAGCATAAAAATTCTTAATGATGTATGCCTTTCATTTAATCAATGTTTATTAACTAAAATTCCAATACACAGCACAGTCTTAGTCTTCAGCATGTATGCAAACAATTATAATGTAGGTAGATGCATTTTTATTATCTTTTAATAAAATAAGCCATGAAAAGTCAAAATAACATACTTTCGATAACAAACATAAAGATGAATTGGTATGAGTGTGTAATGCTTTTTAAAGTATTAGTTAAGGGAAGGAAGTTCATTCTTATTTCAATGTCAATGCTAGTATGGTATTGAAGTTTATAGATAAATGTAAGATTAAGAATTCGGAAATGCAAAATCAAGATATAACCAGTTGATAAATTCTTAGTGTTAATTAAGAGATGCATTTTTCTTAAATCTTGTAATCCTATTGCGATACAATATAATATCTCGATTATTAAGTTGAACTAAGCGTTTGATTACAAATTGAAGTGTTCCGGCATTTTAAAGCTTGAAATTAAATTAATGCACCAATGCACGTCACTACAAGTGAGATTGATCCGATCCAATCTAAAACACGGAAGAGGAGGATCTTTATAAGAAGAAGGTAAATTGCATAGTGATTAGGACATGAAGATCATTTTTATTATAGCTGTACTGTGTGTGTGCCATGTCAGGATATATGGAGGACCGGTTACCTTTATAAAATTACATGGTGTCAGATTCTTTTAGAAGAAAGGTAAACTTTATTGCGTGAGTTTTATTAAAGGGTTGACAGTCCAACTGGGAGGTTTAACAATAATCATAATAATGTTAGTAGAGGATATTTTATAGTGTAGTGGATATAAGAGAGTGCAAGTAAAAATCAAAGAGAGTTAACACTATATTATATTCCTATCAATCTCAAGTAGTGAGGAATGCATAGGTAGAGTATAATTTGCCAATTTCATTGCCTAATCGGTCTAAAGCCAAAAGGGTTGAGTGACACCTTTTTTTTCATTTAAAAGGACATGGAACGTGGACAAGTGGACATTGCACCTCTCTCTATAGTATAATATTATTGTTGGTTTTAGCTGTGTGTGTTCTTGAGCTGTGTTTTAAATGCATGTTAAACAATTGTAAATCATTCAAGGTGGATTTTCTTCTTCCTTAAATTTAAGATATAACTTTGATGCAGTTGTATGTATGTACATGATACTTTATTAGGTAGATGAGTTGACGTGTAATTTCAGTTTCGTTAAATTCAAAAAATTAATCCAGAGGGGATTTATTTTCTTAGGACTTTGATATTTTTTAACTTTTAAATTCCAAAGAGTCTAGAGAAAAGAGCTGTAGCTAGGATGTGATTAGTTTTTTTAGTGGTTATCCCTGGGGAAATTCGTAATTCTTTACGGTATCTAAATATTGAATAATTTAATTGTATATTCATCTTCTTCCTATTTCTCAATCGTCGGGACAATCGGCATGCTATTTGTGATTAAAGAAATTGGTTAATAAACCTGTCAACTAGTGTGACAGATAAATTGGCCTGTTTCAAAATTCAGCGAACCATGCAAAAGTGTATATCAACGTATGTCTGGTATGTCTGCCTACTATACCAGTCCGCTATACTTTGTAAGTTAAATTCACGTAATTTGTCTTTGATCCTGAGTACGTTGTTAGCATCAATAATAATATCAAATTTCTCTTCCAGATTCTCATGAAATTATGATTATAGATACCTAAAAAGATGATGTGATCTATTTCACCCTTAATTAAAGATGATCCAGGAATACATCAAATACAACTTAAGTCTGACAATTTCAAGAAAATTAATTAATGTGAAGAGAAATGAGGTTTTTAGGTACATATGATTATGAAACTACAGAATAGTTAGTAAGAAAACATTTGATACCAACATTTTGGAAATAATAATTTCCTCCGACGAATTGCAACGGCTTCCACCTACCCTATATGTTCTATACACTATTGACTCTATGTCTCAATGAAATTATTTTAGGTCATATATTTTTTATAGATAAATAATACGTCTAGTTATCTCGTTACCCAAAATTACAAAACTATATTAATATATAGAAAATCTATTCTAAATATAGACATGTCTCAAAGTTCATAGTCCATGATGAGAATAATCATTTTGTGAGAAGACTCGTAACAAGTAGAGATATCGATTTTGTGCTAAAACTATGAGCAAACGAGACAAGAAATATGATTCATTCGCAAATGAATTGCCATTTTCTTAGCCTTGCTGTTTGGATCTTTCTTCAAAAAAATGTTTGAGAAATTAATTTTTTAAATACATCTCTACCACAGCTGGTTTTCTGTCTTCAGCCCCATCCAACAGTACAAAAGCTAAAATTAAAATTAAAACAATTTCATTAATCATAGCACATAGAAGTTAGTAGCTTCAAGAAAATTAACTTGCCATTGTGTCTTTTTAGGTCAAAATTAAAACAAGCTATCCATTTCTCTGCAGTCACGACAATTTTGCAAAGTTTTCAAAGTACAAACCAAATTGCTAAGAAGCTTGAGAAGGTTTAAATCCAAAAATGCTTTTAACTAAAACTAATTATCTAATTAAAGTGGAATCTCTTTGTGTCTTTTGTTTACAAAAATTCATTTAGCCATTGAGTAACTTATATCCCTAGTAATTTACCCAACACCTTTACAAATCAAGTTAGTTATACATCTATTTGCTTTTCCTTCTTGTTTTCTTCTGTGGTGACAAAAATGTTCATGAGAATTAAGTCAAGGTTGATTCTCTTCAATTTTTCTGCATGCATTAATTAACGAAGAAACTCACTGCTTATTAACTGGAGCTACTGGTTTAAAAATTTAGGTCTTATAGGAAATGGCTCAAGTAATTAATACAGTGATATAGTATTCCTCTTTGTTCTTATACCATGTAAAATACATTTTATACAAAGAAAACCCGTTAGGGTACAAGTACAACGGTTGCAGTCTTTTGCCTCACCTGTGAGTTTTAAGTCTGGATTTCGCTTAGCAAATTTTTCTACAGTGTATATAATAATAATTTCAGTACCATTCTCTAAACAACACAAACCAGCATATAATATATAATGAGTGTAATAAATTACCAAGTGAAGTAAGACACCAATACCAATTAAAATGTTACAGGTGAAAAATAAATTCATGATAGAAAAGAATGTCTTTTATATACTCAAGAAATTTTTAATTATACAAAGCCTAGCATACTTTCTACCTAAAATATAAAGAGAATGATAAAAAGCATATGTAATTCAAGCTGTAAGACATAAGTCTATAATATATAATTTACCTTAGAATTGGTAGTACGCTTTGTGACATGTAAAACTTGTAGAGATATTTTTGTATTAATATTATTATGAAAAGTCCCGTTAGCTTAAAACCAATGAGGTATTTAATTAGACTGGATTTTACAATTAAATCTTAGTCACGGTTTTTCTACTCACTCATCAGCCTTTTAAACCAAACCTTATTGTGTTTCAAGTAGCGTTTAAAGGTTTTCAAGTTGTAGTTTTCTTTTATAGTTTGAGAAGTGTGATAGCGGTCAATATGATGATGATGAAAAGAGAGTGCTCCGTATTTTTCATGCAATTTTATTAAAATTCTTATTGCGTACTAAAATCAACAGGATTATAACAGCCAGGTGAATAATGCTACTGCTACCTGAGCTACTACTGTTAGTGGCTTTGTTATTGTTGCATGTTTTGCTTTGTCATTGTTTTGCTAAAAATTCTTGGGAAAGAATAGCCCCTGTTAGCTATAGGTGGAAGATGAGAGAGGAAAAGATGCTAGCTAATTTATGATTTTTTTGGTGGTTTGTATTCCACACTTTTTCTTTTAGAGTTAGAAGTGTTTCTTTATTGTTGTCATTTTTGGACATTGACCATTTTTAGATGTTGAGTTAAGATGGGGTTTTGCATGTTCTGGATGTAAGCAGTTAATAAAAGGACTATGTTAGGGAGTTTTATCATGTTTATGCGAAAATATATAAAGTAACATTTCGAGAAGAGATAGAAAATATTATGTATTTTTAGATGCTACTTCGTCCAATTACAGTGTCAATCCAACAGAACGTTGTTAGTATGGCATTATGCTTGGAATTTGAGAATTCAGCTGTTAAGAAACATGAAAAATGGGTTTTGTTCGTATTTGTTACTCTAGAATCTGATCACTGCTAATTTTATTTTATCATGAAATCTTAGACTTACAAAAAAATGGCAATTTTGTACATGAGTCTGTTTAGTAATGCTAGTAAATGTTTTCTTTTTAAGTTTAAAATCTTCCATAATAATGGACTGAACTTTGTGTTGACCATTAGGATATTGCATGGGGAATGTTTTAACTTTAGAAGCAAAAACCAAACGTATACAAGGAATACCACTGCATCCGAAAAACTTAATATAGTGTAAAAAATGTGCAAGACGTGGACACGGACATAGCCCGTGGTGTTTTTTAGACTTGCTTGCACCACCAGAAACAAAAAATAAAGCCTTGTGAAGGTAAAAGCCCTGTTATTGCTTGAAGCTGAAGGGCATCACGCTTAAATTGAGTTTTACTGTGGTGTATGAAAGAAATTCGAATTCGTGGAAGTATTTGGCATTGACCAATGCACTATTTTGTTATTAAGCTTAAAACACTTTGTCAGTAGTGTTACAAAACACATAAAGACTGAACAGATTTTCATCTGTCTTATACTGCAAGCAAACTGAACTGAAGTACTGCGAGTTTATTATCAATTGATTAAAACTCTTCATTTAAATCTAGTCTAGAGGTTTGATTAAACCTCTGTATAAATCTATGGGATTTATACCTCAGTCAGAAGTAAGTTAATTACACCTGAAAAGTAACACAAAATAGGGTAACACCTGCAGGTTGTAATACAATTGCTGAAAGGGGGTTTAAATATTAGCCATATAGGTTCAGAGTTGAAAAGCAGCTATTTAGAGCAATTAAATACTTCCTATTATACTGAATTCATTTGCACGAGCTGATGATAGAGTTTTACCAATACGAGAAGATAAACTCACCTGTACAATAATTACCTAGACTGGTAGCTGGTTCCGATCAAAAAGTGGTTAGATCAATAATCTCAGAAAAGTTACACTGCATTCTTGTCTCGTGTCGATCAACTTGCAAAGTGCAAAAATTATGCGTGATTTGCATAACGAGCAGCATAAAGTTTAAAAAACTAAGATAAATAATAGGTTGCATTTTAGTATTTGTATTTTGCTAGACTTAGGTGGATGATGCATCTCAAGTTGAATGTTTCCCCATTCTTTAAAAAATGCCAGGTGTTAATATTATGTTGCAACTAGCTCGAAGGTATGGCTTATCTTTATACAAATTGGTTAGAAATTAAATACATAGCAGCAGGTTACATATTGCCTATGTATTACATATTACCAACGATGGTTTCTACTGTAAGTACCAGGTGCATTTGTATTTGTTAACTAATACTGAACTTAAATACACTTTGCATGCAAGGGTTTTCAGATAATTTTAGTGTTCATATACAAAGTCTTTCTTACTTGTGATGCAACTTTTCCTGGTTTGCTGAACAGCCTTCAGATAAAGTACTATCCACATTTTAAGCGAAATAGCGATTACCTAGAGCCTAGAGGTGTATATAGTCACATAGAAGCAAGTGCACGAAGAATGGAAACATCCATCAATTCTAATACCCAGAGCTATTTTCATTGCTTAAAATACATCTAAATTTATAGATATGAGTTGAGAGCAACCTCTAATTACATTTACTAGATATTTTATCCAGTCTTATGAAATACTTTATTAGGTAATTAAATGTCAATATTCATTGCTGTTATACATCACAGACTTTAATGGCTTAAGGAACTCATATGTTTTATTTTATTTCAAAAACAAATGCCACTGAATCTACACATTCTTCCACATATCACTTCCAACGTCATTTCTCCATATTGTCAACCTAATTTAAACTTAAAAAAGATTCAATAAGTATCAAAAAATTAAAAATCCATCTTTCAATTCAATTTCACCTAATTTTATTTGAATAGCGTTAGCTATTTGAATAACGGATTACAACTACATACCATACTATAGGTACTATTCCATATACTAAAAGGGATAATAATTATCATGGCATTTATCTAAAATATAATAATAATAACTTATTCCACCCATCTTTCCTTCTGTCTTTAAGTTTAATGAAGGGAAGATGACTGTCATGTCATGTCATGGATTCGGATGGCAATGGCATTTCACTCACGATTATTTAGTTACATAACAGCGTAAAAAAGAAAGATAGAACAGTGCACAATACTAATGAACATAAAAGAATCATGTAAAGCTCCGTTAAAGTGAATTAGATTAGATTGGTTTATATAGATCGTGTTCAATTCTCAGCGTGAGACTATGCAAGTAAAGTAAACTGGGTAGAGGCATATTACCATTATTATTACCATACCATTCGAGAAAGCATTTGTTCAACTTGAAGAAGGTAAAAGAAATAAAATTTAATAGCAACAAGTTGCAAATATCTGACAAAATATCGTGGCTTAAAATCTCAAAAAATGTAAACTTTTATCATCCTTCTGTCTATAACTGTTTCCATTATTTTTTAAAAAAAGTTCTACTAATTTTTTTGTACCATCCATATTTTTCGTGTTTAAAAAAGGCATTTTTTAAATTAAAATAAGAACAACGGAGTTAAATTTGTTAAAATAATCTTGATATCGATTGGTATAATAGAAAGAGGCTCATTTTTAAATTATCATGCTGACATGTAAGAAATAATAATGAATTGTCAACTTGATAAATTTAACTTTTAAAAAATGTTCACAATTTTACTCTACTTTGCTACTTAGCATGCTGCACATACATGTCAATTTTATATTAATATTTACATTTTTTGCATAATGAGCTGAATCCTTTACCTTATTTTAAGGAGCACTGCGTGCCTAATTCGAATAGCTGTAGGCTACTGGGTCTACTGTCTTTTATTTTATTACCATAATTGTCAATTAGAGAAGAATGGGTGAATTATTTAAAATATTTTACTCATTTTTGTGCAATTTCAGCACGGTTGCCTTACAGTAAAGTGGTTTACTATTGGAACAACTGGGATGCATTTGTTGTTATGTAACTACAGTTTATGCTTGGATATACTGAAAATTCTTTGATGTTTCTGTTTGTGAAGATTTTTACTTAGTAAACAGCACTAGTAGCAGTAGTAGGTAGACTGGACATAAACTGTTTTACCTTAAGAAATTCTTAGATCTGTGGTAAGATAATCTCTAAAAAGTATTTTACTTTTAATACTTAACCTTTCTTTGACTAATTTTTACAAGATTTACAACCCGTTAAAACTTTTTATTTTAGTTTCAGGCATTTTTTATTTGAAAAAGGTAGCCGTGTGCTTATTCCTCATTCCATTCCAGCTCTTAACCTGTTAAATTAAGGGTCATAAACATATAGCTTTAGCTTCCTATATCGTCGAAAGCTGAGATATAATAAGTAGTACAAGTTTTTTTTAAATTCTAACTATATTGACGAAAAGCAACTATAAGTAACCTCAAGTCATCATTTCATTTGTCTTCGATAAAATTAAGATGAGTTACAGTGTAAATTATTGTGGCTATAAATAGGAGATTCTGGAATTTCTTATTTGTCGAGGTTGCTTAAAAAGTCAAGCCATTTTAGTAATTCCTGTTTAATTTCATAAAAAGCTACCTAAATTAAAGTAATCCAAAAAAGTTGGAATTACGCATTATAGCATTCGGAAATATTCTAATTGTTAATAAAATGGTTTAAACAATCTCAAACTTTACCGACACAAAATCCAACAATTTCATAACTTTGGGACACAGCATATCATACCAATACTTAAATAAAATAAGCAAATTCCCTTTATGTAAAACAATAAAATCACATGTAAAAATCCAATCTCCACCAAATCAGCTTCCTCCATACACACACTCCATAATCCAAAGAGACTTGTAATTTTCTCCTAAATTATTTTCTACACATCCAAACCCCACTAAAAAATCTAAGCTTGGCACTTAAACCACCTGCCAATTAGTTTAGATAAGAGTTTACGACTGGAAAATTATACAGGTGAGTCCTTCTCTTCTACCAGGGCCGTGTGAGAATAAGAAGCAAGTAAAAGTTTAAAAAATCTCTAATTTATATATATAAAAAGAGTTTATTCCCATCGTAAAGAAATATTATTATTAAAGCATGAATTTGAATACATTTAGTCACAATCAACTGGATTCCTAAGCGTCCAACTTATCTCCTATGCACATTATGCAACTACCAATCCACCACTCTTCTATACAAAACACTACTACCCACTTGAACTCATCCTCTCAAAAGCCCTGTGTACTC
Organism: Isotoma viridis; assembly: GCA_034696425.1. Classification (NCBI taxonomy): domain Eukaryota; kingdom Metazoa; phylum Arthropoda; class Collembola; order Entomobryomorpha; family Isotomidae; genus Isotoma; species Isotoma viridis. The sequence goes on from JAQGAA010000194.1 coordinate 16,300, forward strand.
ACTCTTTGAATCCCTACATCACAATGCAATATAATTAGTTGACCTATAAAATTTAATGCATTATCGTAAACAATGCAAGTTTAACATCAAGCGCATAGCGCATTCAATCCAAGTATAAGTTATGACTTTGGCTGGGATCACTGAAAGCCTTAAAAAAGCTTACAACAATACACAACAATACATAAATAAAAATCTATCTATATAATGTCTTAACAATATGTAGGTAGATAATGTATTATAAAATATAAAAATGCGAAACCAGAAGAACCACCACTCACTACTACTAACTCAATTCTTTCTTAAAAAAGTCAACACGTAAAAGTTTTAAAGGATGTTAAGATACACATAGCTTGGGGTATAAAAATAGATGTAAAAACCCATACATTTTTCTCTTATAATATTATAACTATTATTGTGTGAGAAGTTATTTGATGATGCTTAATATAATAATAATAATAAAAATTGAGACCACAATTGAAAGAGAAAATCCTCATGTGTGTTTGTGTGTGCACACAAACACAAAGATACTTTAAGCTAAAGAATATATTTATAATTTATAATATATAAAGAATGGAATTATGATAGAGGATGATGAAGGTAAAAGAAAAATGAGAGTGAAATGTGTTCTCCTCTCGTAAATATATTTTATATTGAAGAGAAGAATTGAGTATTTTTAATGCGTGTAAATCATCATGATCAATTACCTTCATCATCATCATAAAGTATAAAATAAAATGCAGATATCTAGGTAATTGTATTGTGTAATTGTGTGTGTGACTTCAACAAGAAATTAGTCCTGGTCTTAACTATAGGTTTTTTATGAGGTGGCTTTTTTTATTTAACCAAAAAGACAAACTGATTTTCATTCGCATTTTTATTTCAGTTACTAAATACTTTGAAAAGTTTCCCTTTCGTTTTGAATATTGAGAAGATGGAATGAGAGATGAATAAGTTTAGTCGATTAATATATAGGAATATTCTATTCTGTATTTCTATTTTCTATATTGAGTGGTAGTGGTGGTGGTTGTATTTGTTTTTCTGAAAGCTATATGTTTTGAAAGTGGTGAACAATAACAAATATATGACGGACGTTTTATAATTACTTCCGAAATTTTAATGCATTTTGTTGTTTTGAGATCAGATCTAGCTTTTTTTTACCCTAGATATCGGTATTTCTGTATATGCTTTTTTGATTGATGTTTTCGAATTTAACTCACACTGCTTATGGAACAATAATTGAACTCAAATGAATTTGAATTTCAATATTTTATTAAACTATTTTTGTACTAGAATTCTTAATAAAACCTAATGCAAAAAAAAACTCAATGAAAGCAACTTTCAAAATCGAGATCCCCAACTGATCACGTATATCATAATAAAAATTGTAATAATATTCAAAACCAAAACCTTTCAAAATCAAACACAGTCACAGTTTATTGCTTCATGACAGTCGGCTTTCAACCTTAATACACAAATACATAAAATGAAAAAAGACATTCAAAGCAAATACAAGTCCAAGATAATAAAAATAATAATAATTTGTTATTTATTACTTTTGTATTCAGTTTGGTTTTATTTGCTTGAGACTTTCAAACTGATTCGTGATGATAGATTTGTTACTTCTTTTATTCTGGGTGTAGCTATTGATATGTCACTTGTTTACAAATGAATATAAATCAGTATTTCGTTGTTTTTTTGTCTTCAATTGAGCAATTATAACATTTGATCTTGACTCTTGACTACTTTTGGTTGTAAGACAGATTTAAGGCAATCATACCATACGAGAAAATCATTCATTAAATCATTAATGATGACCAAGTCAAAGCCAAATACATTTTCCAATCTCAATCTTTATTACAAAAATAGTAAATACAATTTTCAATACACAATCATTTGGCTCAGACATTCAGTCAAAGTGAAGACACGAGGAGACCTAACTACCAACGCACTTATGGATACAATAATAATATGAATGAATACTTAGACAAAACTCAATTTCATTTTTGATTTCCACTTGACCTCAAAACAGATGACAATAACAATGATACAAATTAATCTAAGAATATAAATAAATGCATCAAGAGTACGCAGATGAAGATAACCATAAATACTTTCAAGTTAAGAGTTCTGCCTACTTTCAAAATTGCATATCATTTCATTTCATGTAGGTAATTAGATGTTTGCAAAAGAGGATATTAATAATAATATATACACAGGAACACAATGCATGAATTAAAAGAGATATTTAGTAGTGTAGATACTTTTGATACAGTATTAAAAATATTAATGCAAATCATCTGTGCCGTTTTGGTTGTTAGATCGAGAGTTCATAGTAGTATGTTAGAAGGCTTTTAGGGTGGGCAGCTCTTGAATGTAGTGTGTTGTGTGTGTATAATAGGGATCAAAATACTTGAGAGCGAAACTCTTCTTTATTAGAAGAAGAGCATTATCATTTTCTATATGAATTAATTTGAGAGTAATTGTTAGTGCGATGAATGACATCGCAGTTCTTATATATAGGATGTTTAATTCTAATTTAAGCTTTTTTATGATGTTTTTGAGTCGAGTCATATCCGTCATAATTTTATTAATAAGAATATGCAAATATATGCGTATTAGCATATGCTTTAGTGAATTGAAACTTTCTTGGATTTGATTTCTTGTAATTTTTCTATGAATCTGTTTCAAATTCTGTTTCTTTTATCTTTCAAAGGGTTTTAAAGCTAGACCTTGGTGTTTTGTTAAGAGTTCCTAAAACTAAGAGTTTAAATTCTAACAAATGTTCAAAATTTGAAACATCGAAGAAAAAATGAATATTTAAATACATACAGTCAATTTCAACCCTTTAGTTTCAATCCCAACAACCAAGGCTAAGTTATAGGTATGCAAGCTCCCTAGAATTATTGATTGACTGCAGCCTTCGTTTTCTTCTATTGATAATCAAGTCTCTCCCATGTATGTGTAGGCGATCCTAAAAATTAAATCTGAACACATAACCAAAACTTATCAAATAGTTTATATGTATATCTGATAAGCTAAAACTATATGCTACCATGCAGTATCTATTAAGTATAGTGAACTAAGTCAGCTAATTCAATACAAGTAATAATTTCTGATAATCAAACTTCAAAAAACGAAGGGTTGGAAACCTTTCAAACAAAATTAGACTTGGTTTGATTGCCTTGCCTATTCCTGTAAGAGTTTAATTTTTTGTAGAATTATACAACAGGGTTGGTTAGCTTGTCTCTAAATACTCGATACTCTCATGTTGTATATTAAAACCAGTCAATTCTTTAGATATTTTCTTGACAAAAATCGAATTGCTCTTCTCAAGTAATAGCTTCTCTCAAACGATTGACTCGAACATGTAATTATATTTATTTCTCGTTTATCTCTAGACCAAACTAAAAGTTTCAAAAGTTTATCTTCTTCAAACACTTCAAGAAGGGAACTGGTCATGTAGCTTTGGCTTTTATTTTTTCTAAAATAATAACCTTCATGTGTGTAGTATAAAATACTCTGTGTCTATACGTCTGGAGTATGCAGAGAGAGAGAGAAGAGGAAGAACTTAAGACAGATTTGGAAATCTAAACAAAAGTTGCATCTGGTATGAATATTAATGTAAATAATAACTACTGGTTTTTTAATACCGAATTTGGTATCTAGTTTTAAAGATAGGCTTGTATTTAAGAATTTTTACATAATTTTCAAATGTAAAAGGAATACTAATAATACTGGCTTAGAGAATATAATTTGGTTTATTGCGTAATTTACTGTAGGTAAGACAAAGCCCACAGTTGTGTAACGTTAAAAAATAGCAAAATATTACATAATAATGAAAATCATTATTGCATTAGGATGTATTTTTATTATTAAATCTTCAAAATTCAATTTTCCGTACTTTGAAGCAGAATATCTGAGACGAAGCCAAAAACAAACTTTTTGATTTATAAAAAGGCACAGGAAATTTCATTGATGATTACTGATTACATCAAGGAATGAAACCAGAATCCAGGATTTATAATCTCCTATACTTTTCTGATTTGATTTAATCAAATACCAAGACACGAGCAGTAAGAAATAACCAATCATACTCATAATTAAATATCACTCCCCATTTTGGAAAAACAAATAATCATTACTCATCCATTGACAGCACTTCAAATATTTTTCTTAATACTTCTGCTAAAAACCTTTCTGAAGAAAACTAAACTCAAATATCACATCTCTCATCTTCGTTCTGAAAATCATACCATTGATTACCAAAAGCATACAAAGTTTAATCACTTTTTAGCTTAATCCTTTAAATCATTTCATTCCTGATTAGCTAAAAATCTAAATTACATATTGTAAAGCTAAAATGCATAACGAAGTTGTACAAATAAAAATACAGAAAATATCAAATTTCATGCAAATAAAAAATTCCCCTGATTTACCCAAACATTTACTGTCATTATTATTATTGCTCAAAATCAGTTAATCCTAGGAAAATCTCTAAAAAAATTAACTTCCCTCCAAGTAAAGGTATCAGGTGTATACACTTACACACAGTGGGTGCAATACTAAACTCCTCCAAGCCCCAAAAGTACAATTAAGGTCTTTGCCTTTTCATTCATCTTCAGTTACATGAACACAATCACCAATTGCATGTTAACTTTATTGTAATTCGCAAAATAAAAAAAATTCAATTACCTTCTGATTTGGCAGGTGAAATATCTGCATAAAAAAGTGATACGCACACACACAGAAATAATAATAATAATATGAAATTAACTGAAATGTACTTTGTTAATGGGATGGGATGGATTTCCTCATCAGTATCACATCATCATGTTCATCAGCTCTGTCTGATCATGAGTCCAAGTAAGCAATTTTACTCTTCGGTACCGTTCATAATCCAGGATTCAGTTTTTTTTTTTAAATTTGAGATTGATAAAAAAGTCAACCTCATTACTTCTCTCGATTTGCTTGTCTGTCCGTCAGATAATTTTTTTTCCTACTCAACCCGTTTATAACTTAACAAGTATCATTGTGTAAAACTAGCCAATAACAGCTTTAAAAGCTTTTTTTGCTTCTTATTGAATGTAAACTTTCAATATTTTAGGTATTTTGCTGTAATACAACCTTACATCGCGCATCGGGAATAATTCCGTATTTCCTAGTTTTAAAACCTCTGGGGGGAATAACTTTTCACTCCTTTAAAAAAGGGTAGGGTTGTATTCCGGGAAGGGTTCTAAACCAAAGAATACGGTACTGATTCATTCCTCTTTTTCCCTCCAAGTCAATTTATTCTGTATTCATATCTTCAAAAATGTATGAATCGAACCAAAACTTCAAGTATTAAATAATATTCACATTTCAAATATATAATTTAGCAGACAGCATACGTTGTTCGTTAGCTTCTTAGCAATCTCTAATTATTTTCCGATATTAATTACTTTCTGTCATTTCCCCAAATCCTCAGCTCATGTTTCACACCTTCATACTTCATGAAAGCTTTTTAGGTTCTTGGATTCATTTAAGAATCACGAACAGACAGACAGACTTCTTCTAAATTGTACTCACTCTCCTTGTCTACATTTGCATTGTCTTTACTTCTTTTTTTTTCATAACTAACATCATTGACTCGGCTCCTTTTTTCTTTCTTGAAAAACAACAGTTCCTCATCATTTACCCTTAAAGCATAACTGTAAAGGATTTTTTAACCAAAATCCCTAAGAGAGCTTAAAAAGATAAGAAATTCTACAATTCTTATATATTACAAGCAAGATCCTGCCTATTACAGATAATAACACACACACAAGAGATTTATATACGAAATCAAGTAATGACGGGTGTGGGTAGGTAAGTAAAATAATAATTACCTTAGGGATTAAGCTACTCGTATTCTATATTTTAAGGTATTTAGTGTCAGTTACACAAAAGGTTGAATTAAACATGTCTTAAGGTATAATGCATCCTTAAATTCTTGTCCTTTCAAATGAAAGCTTCTTGATTCTTTAAATTCTTACGTAACTCTTGTAAGAACAAATATTATTACTATACCTTTTTAAGTATCAGTTAGATAATTTATTGTATTTTTAGATCTTTTTTGTTATGTAGTCTTAAAACAAAGGACAGTGTCAGTGTGTGTTCTTATCAAAAATTACGGGGAAAAATCAAGTCTGGTAATACTACTAAAGAGAGGAACCTAGTCATCCATCGTTGTTTTTTAAATACAAGAGGAAAGAGAGGTATTTTACCTTATCTTGATTTCAAGTAAAAATTTCTCTCGCTTTTGCCCTCTCTTCTTCTTCTGTTTGTCTTTAGAGATGAGTTTGAACTTGAGGAAAGATGTGGTATCAAGAGAGTTTGTTTGTTTTTGTATTAAATGAATGTATGTGTGTACTCATATACACACATTGAAAGGTGTAAGAGTTTTTTGTAGTGTGTAGTAGATCATGGACAATAATTTTCTTGTTTGAGGACAAGAAAGGTTAGAGGTTAAAGTCTTTTGTCTTCCTTAAAAAAAACCAGTCTGGACACTTTTTTAGTTGTAAGAAAAGTAAATAAATATTTAGATGAGTCTGGAGACATGTACAATGACCACATGCATATATGTGTGTCTGTTGGATATTTTGTGACAATCTGAATTTTGTTTTATGTTCTTTACTAGATGAGAATGCATTATGGCGTATGTATATTTTGTCTATCTATGTTTACTATTTTTGTACAGAAAAAAGGAAAGTTTCTGAAGATCTTGTTATTTATTAACTTACTTTGAGATGTTTTGTAGTTTCATTGTTCTCTTTTAGGGAAACAAAGCTACACAAGTTTACTTGTTTCAAATTTAAACGATCTTAAAGGTCAAAGATTATTTTTAGATTGATACACTGAAACAAAATATTTTAATTTAAGACAAGAACCTTTTTTATTAATTACAATATATTATCCTCAATGTAAGACTAATTGTTTAGCTTATCTACAAGACATCATGCATTTCCAATAAACTTACACCATCATGTGGCCACCGACTTCAAAAATTCCATCCAGTAATGTACTCTTAGCTTTAACACAGTGTGAAATTACTACTAGTAAAATTTGAAACTAAAACGCTTCATAAATTTTTCACACTTATTCAACCCCCATTAACACAAACCTTAACCAGAACTCATGTTATTATCCTTAATGTTATTTGATACAGTCATGAAAGACATTAAGAAAATATGCAGAGGTGGAATTAAACCTAATGGGTGTTTATGGCAGAAAAATTCCTTATTTAAATTACACGAGAATTATAAAATACAAGATTAGTAAAGAGCCGCTAAGATGTTTTATACTCTTTAAGTCAATTTTATATACTCTCGGATGCAAATTTTTTGGACATTGACTTTTACAATAAAAATTTCATTTACACATACTTTTAAATATTAAGAGAAGACAAACCTATTACATAATAATATGGCTCGTTTCTCTCGTGTAAGCAGGTTGTCATCATCTTCACAGGTTTACATGTTGTTGCATTCTTCAGCCTTTTAAGTCAGTCAGTCTTTGAAAAAAACAGATGTATTATTTCTTTCTTGAATGTCTATATGTCCTTCTCTCTTCAGAGAAGGACCACCTAGACCATGACAGATGAATTTTATGGGAAATTGAAGCAGAAATCTTTGTGGTTTTTCAGTAAAACTTCACGTATTATTCTTTTCTCAAAAATACCAACCCTACAGAACTATCAAATCTTTAGTAAATGCATATAATATCATACTATTCAGTCATTTTGTCATTTTACTTAAGTATTACAATAATAATAGATGTGGTCGCCTTGTAATAACAGTTTTAATTCGGAATGTACAGCCAGTAGCCCCTTACATAAAAAAGGATGAGCTATTACCTAGAATCACCTTGTGCAATATAATAAAAAAATCATATAAAACCTAAAAAGCATTTCATAAAAATGCATTCCTCTCAAGAAGCTAAATTTTTAAAACCCTTTAATAATACAGTGTGCATCTATTGCTGCAGTTACTCATTTCGGTTCGTCCTTAAACACTCGTTATGCATATTCCAATTAGAAACATCTTCTAATATTTATAAAATTCTTTGATAAAACCCACTGCTTACATTTAAAGTGTTAAACGGTTAAGCTTACAATTAGAGTGAGTGCAAGCTCAAAAGCACCGACGGAAGGAGGGAAGAAGACAAAAGATTAGATTTAAATATTAAATCGTGTCATTCCATCTCCTTGTCATTATAAATTTTACCTACAAGACTAAAACATTCATCATCATCTCCATCCGAGGATTCTGTCGGACGAAGAAGATAAGAGGGGGGAGTTAAAAAAAGAATCAAAATCAAGATGTAATTTTTTCTCTCTTCTGATTGTCACACAAGGAAAACGTCGTGTAATCAAGAAATCGGCATCTGTTCAGAAATATTACAAGTCAATCAGTTTTATAACCAAATGAATTAATCTCATGTATCTTAATTTGCATCTCTTGAATGTCAATCTGATTTCAAAAAATTATCTATTCTCCATGCTCATTCCAATAATCCCTTGCATCATTTACCATGCTTCTTAAATTTTTACAATGGTTTTTGTAAACCTTCTTTAAAACAAGCCGTCCTACACTCCTTCCAGTTGAAGAAATCAAGGGACAAGGACAAGACTACGTTTAATAAATTACAATCAGGATTTATAATTCAGACAAATGAATCTGAGTTTGATATAAAAAAAGTAATCAAACCAAATGAAATAATTCTTAATCTGATGATCGACAAGCTCTTAGCTAATTGTAAGACCTGCCTGACTGCCTTCATTTACTCATTTATCTATTTTCCCATCTAAAACAACGCGTTGTCTTTTTTCTCATCTGGACATTCTATTGAGAGTCTTATTTCCATGCTCTGATTATCATTTCCTCTTCCTCTATTCATCAGGATTTAAATAATTTGAATTCAAATCCAACAAAATCCAACCTGTTAATAATGACAATGAACACGTGGGGTTTTTTCTCCATATTGATTAAGAGTTTATTAAATTTTTAGTCTACTACACTTCCACTACCTGGTTGTATTTAATTCAATAATGTAAGCTTATATATTCGAGTTCAAAATATCATCTTCGCCAAAGTCGGTTTTGTTGTTTGTTATCTAAGTTTTTTTGCTATTTTGTTTGTTATTGTGGTTTGATTAGTTTTGCATTTCTAGTTTGAAGAGTCTAGCGACCTTCCAAAACTCAAGAGAAGACTGTGTGTCTTTCGAATTCAAATAAAAAGATGCACGTGGAGTGGGCAGTGAGGGCAAAAACACACTGACTCTCTAGTCCGAGAATTTTTTTGTTGTTATTAGCTTGCTTAGATAATTTACCAACTTAGTTTTTTGGTGTTGCTTGCTCTACCTGTCACTTTGTTAAAGAAAGTTCGAATCGAATGGATTACACTTTATAAAAAATCAAGATCTCATGTTTCTTGACATTCATTATAATGTAATGTATTGTGTTATCTTTATGGGGACATCATTTCGTCATACCAAGGAAGTTTAAATAATGGCAAGGGTTCATTGTCGGGGTTTTTAGTATGCCAAATTTGCATTCTTGACACAGGAAAATTGAAACCTTCATTTTTTAGATAAGGAATTAACGTATATTTTGTCCCAACCTTTTTCAAACCTTAACAATTTAAAATATTTTCACACCATTTGATATTTCAAAGCTTTTAGTATTCAACTTCAAAATTGAATCAAGGAAGCAAAAACCTTTTCCAGTAATCAGCCTTGTTTTAAATGTCAACCACATAATAGTTTCAGTTTGTTTGTCTGATTTTTTCTTTGAGATTTTAAATCCGACGTCAAATCATTAACTAAAGTAGTTATTAAAGCTTTCCATAAACTAAAAGGTCCATCTACCCCTGCCTTATCTATATGGTAAGTAAGTATTAAAATGCAAGTAAAGTTGTTGTTGATGATTATGTCATGACACAATACCCTTCGTAATGGAAGATAACGAAAGACACCACGAATCATAAATTCTTCGTGTGTGAGATTCGAATCGAATTAAAATGAGCCATAAAAGATGACAACAATGTTATATTTTGCAACATGGAGCTAAGCTCTTGGGAAATATATTGTCAACTGAAAAGAGTTGACATTGAATTTAATGAAAATTCTCAACACCTTAAATTGGACATTGGCTCTTTGCCTCTCTGTGTCCCCTTATATGGTTTTGCTAACCTACACGAAAATTCTTTGCACACACACGCTGCATTGGGCATTGGAGTCTTGGAGAGTTCTAAGAATACGAAAGTGTTTAGCGTGTAGGTCACTATCAATAATATCTAGTTGAATCTACATTTAAAATATCCAATCCATCTGTCATGTCGACCTACACCTATTGTTGATTGTCGGTAGAACTCATTGTAAAGCATTAATTAGCTATAAAATTAATGGATGGATTGTTGTCATTTTTATGGTTCTATTTTGACAATTACATTGATCACTTGACTGTTCTTGGCATTTTTAGCTTCTGAGGATTCTGAATGGGTGGTAAATTACGTTCTTGATAAAAAAGAGAGTAGTGACTCGATAGAATATTAACTTTTCATTCCTAATCAGGCAAATCAGATGCAAGATGCAATTAAAATTTGCTCTTGATGTTAAATCAGCATTAAAAGTTTTGCAAAAAATGTATTCAAAAAATGGAGAAAGAGGTTCGTTTTCTGAAAAAATTATTATTTTTTTTACCAAAATAAAATTATTTAAGAACAACTTGCCTGTAACTTGTTATTATTGCCAGTTGGCACCACCCTTAAGGTAATTCAACTATAAGGACATTGTAACTATTGTATAAGGCACGTGTTACTTCTAAGTTCGAGCACTGATGGTGTCATCATCACCATAATCATTCTAAAATTACGAGAGGAGTCAGGTCACCCTTAATACTATTTTTTTATTTTGTAACCAGATGAAGTGTGTCTAATCGAGTTTTAAATCCATATGTTAGTTGTCTTTACATGTAATCCCTTGTGGCTTTGCCTTCCCTTGTGTGGCTTTTGAGATGAGAGATTATCTCTTTTTTTAAACAAAAACTCGTTCTGCTTTACATACAAACATTAAAAGACTTGGTTTTTTTTTTATTTTCGTATATAATAATATTATTACGTATTTACATTCTTATCTCGCTTCATATGATACAATGGTGCAACTGCTAATACCATAAGATGATGAATATTACGTAATGAAGGGTACAGAGAGCTACGGCTGCTGTTGATGATGATGATTTGAATAGTGAAAATAAAAACCCGGATGGTGCCAAGTACAAGCCAGCAAAAGCTTAAACCAACTTGTTCAATTTATACGAATTCAAACCACAGTTGATAGCAGTTTTTTCTGAGAGTGTATTTATGTCCTATTCATCCAGTCAGACTGATGTTAATTTCTGATAATAATAATATAAGCTTTTTCAGACACTTGAAACTGGACGTTGTCTTCGTTTCTTAAATAAAAAACGGATAAAGAGCAGAAGACCTGCCTCTGCTCTGCCTGCTTGATTGAACCTTGGTTTTTGTTCCCTTCAAAAACCTTGTGTGCATGCATAGATATGTATAATATTGTGTCTGCAGTCAAGATTCATTTCGTTTCGTATTTGCTTATTTAATTTTTTGTACTATGCTCAAGATGAGAATAATAAGATGTGAGTGAACCAGAAAAGGAAATAAAGAATGAGAGGGTTGAATAAGATTCAAAAGGCTGGATAGGGTTGGATTTAAATTTAGATGTGTTATTATTTGTGTTACTGTGTGAATGCATTTTACTTAACACTGTGAATTGCTTTTGCATCGTATTCAAAGTTCAATATTATTGAATTGCATACAAATAATAAAAGTAATGGATGTTTAGAAACTTCTTGGAAGATTTCAATTCCTGGAAATT
>JAQGAA010000195.1:0-28192 GCA_034696425.1 Isotoma viridis
CAACCAAGTGAAACTTTTTTAAAGTAGATTTATTTACCAGATTGAGTTTTTGTTAACAAAAACAAGTTAACTAAAATAGCAACGCAACTCAATCCTGAAAAAAATTCAGCTGGAATGCATGGAGTGCTGGAATAATATAATGTAAGAGAATCTGAATTTAATTTTTATCAATTGAACCTTATGAACCTCTGATAAATAAAATCTCCAAAATGAGCATTTTTGCCATTATAGTCTGTGGCTGTGGGACTAGAAGTAGCATTTAGAAGTAGATAACTATAAGAACAGGATCTATCAATGCATTATAAATTTAAGAGTCCCAATGCAATTAGGGCAAGGGTCAAGATTCTGAAACTTTATTTTTTCATGAAAGAGTAATTTCTTGAATTTCAGCATTAAAAATCCCTTATAAAATTACAAAGCAAAAATTAGATCCTGTTTCCTTTGCAACTGGTCTAATTATCTATAAAGAAAAAATTATAACAATACATAAACAATGTAATGGAAATTACTCTTTCACAACATTACTATTTTATTTGTTTTTGCGTATAAGTATAACTAAACGCTAGAGTTACAGTGAATCATTTGAGTATTTTTTGCATACATTTGTTACTTTAAAGGTATTCGTAGTGTGCTATTGTAATAATACTATGTGAATTTGCACAAATTGCGTCACTGCTTAGTTATAAGCAATGACTGGTTATAGGCTAGGTGTAAGTCTGTCCAACGCAGTAATCAGTGTGTAATAGCTGCAAAATTTATACCAACTATCCCTTTTAAGTATCTTCATTATCTTGAATACAAAGCCACCACAATCATCATCAGCTATATCAGCCAACTAAAAATTTGAATGGTCAGAAAGTTATTATTCCTCAGTACAAGTTACTTACAATGCATTCATTTGAATGGCATAATATATTTTAAGATGTGAAAGTTTTTTGCAGTAAGATTATGTGACTGTTTAAAGAACAAATATTATTATTAAATACTGCATTAAACTCTTGGTTCTTAATAGCTAATATTCTCTAAGGAAAGGTGCTATGCTGTGTAATAATATTTATGCTAAGTGTGGTTTTCATGTGGTTTAACATAACTTATCGAGCGTAGTGGGCAACTGCAACTCATCCTTGAAGTTGAAGATAAAATATTACATAAATGTTTTTGGGTTGTCCCGAAGCAAAGGAAGAAGTTGTTAATTATATTTAGGGAATTTTTGATGAGGGAATAATATAATAGAAACAATTATCAAGTTATAATTTATTTGGAATTATCCATTATTAATATTTTAATTTTTAATTTAATTTGGAAAAAAACTATCTTTCCTTGTAGCACTGACCTACAGTTAAACTAAATGTTCAAGGCCCAGATTGATGTGGACACTTTTCAAGAAAATCCTGCTACATATAGAAATCCAGTCACTTTTGTCTGTATGTGCATGGACATTTCGTGGAAATCGAGTAGAGTGAATTAGTGACGTAATAAATGTTTCATTAAGCATTGGGGTTTCAATAGTTCCTTTGAAATAGTTGAAGATATCAACGATTTGTGATGTGCATGTTATTACATGAAAATTGATTGACAAGCAGACTAAATCAATTCATTTCCCTTTCTGACATTCACTTTCCAAGTGGTTGTGTTGAAAGTTTATTAGTGTGGAAATAAAATTAACAAGAATGCAATTTACAGATGCAGCTCGTTTGTGAATAAAGTGTTAAAAATTGGGACAATTTTATAGGAATCAAAAAGAAGGAAAAATTGCTGATTATTCGAGATCAATGCGAGATTGTCAGCATCATCCATTCGTCAGTTTCAGTTCCAGAGAAATCTAGCCATATCCAAATTTTAACATTTGTGGGATCTTTCTTTACCACAAGAATTTATAATTAATTGTAAAATTATATAAAGACAACGTGATACTGTTATAATTTTACACTCGTAACTCTGATCTGCAAAATATCAATTGTACTCAAGATAATTTTTCTGCAATGATTGGATAACTACCTGAATGTTCAATTCCAGGCTTTCTTGTACCTGGAACGGAGCACAAAAGGGCAGACACCCCTTGTAAATGCCCAATGCCAGTAAAACGCTTGTTCAAAAATCTTATGAAATTTTCCATACCTAGTAACAATAGACATTTATAGTTTTTATTCAAAAATGGAGTCAGACTGTAGACTACCTTGTGATATAAAAAGACTTCATAGACAAGCTATGGTGCTTTACATTTTTGTGATAATATTAACTACGCTGACAAATCCTATTGGATCACTATACGTGGATTGTGAGCCAGTAAATAAGATCGCAAAGTGCTTGTGTGACAAAACAGATGCAATTGAAATAGACTGTCCTATTCCTTCCCCCTTATCCGGAGGAACTGCGTCGGTGAATCTCAAAGGTAACTTTCTCTTTTTAAAAGATTCAAATCCAGTTCAACCGATTTCATATTCCATTGAGTGATTGATTTTGGATTACGAAATAGTTCAAACATTTAAAATTCAGATTTATTCCAAGCTTTACATATTGAATTTCAAATGTATGTATGCATATTTAGAGACAATTTACAAAGCTATATGGTTTTGTTCAAGTTCCATATAAACCTATTAAAGTACCACGAATACGAACATTCTATTCAAAACAAAAAAATTTGCTTGCAAATTCCGCAATGAGCTTTTTGAAAGACATGTTTCTTCTTTTCTCTCAATTCTTTGAAGAATTTAAATTCAATCAATTTCTTTTCGAATTAATATAAGTTTTTTTACTATGTAAATAGTTATACCTGGATACGGAAACGATGTAGCGGAAACAATTGTACGGGTGACTTGTGATAATACACTTCCTGACTTCAAATGGGATCTTATTCATGGAGTGGACCTGACTTATGAAAAGATTGGGGCTACAATAAGCAAAGTTGAAATGCAATACTGTCCTTTCGTCGATGATGTATGTTTTTTAGATTTCTTAATTAAATTTAATGACGTTGTTAAGTTTTTACAAGCATAACTTTTATGAATGTACTATATTTAAACATTGTTTCTTTTCAGGGCTTGGAAGGATTTTTCAGCCGTATTAATATTTCGGCAAAGCAACTCACAAAATTTACATATATTTCAAAACCACGAAATCTGTTTTCGATTCCTGCGTCATTTCTCGCTCAGATGACAAATTTAGAAACTCTTAATCTCAATATGAACGACTTGGAAGAAGTTCCAGACCTGAGCCATTTGCCAAATTTAAAAATACTCAACTTGCGTGATAACAAGATTAGAAATATTCCTGTTGGGTATTTCAGTGCAAATCAAAAGTTAGAATCTGCAGCACTGTCAAGAAACAAAATCTCACAAATTGAGCCAAAGACATTTCCAGAGTCATTGACATTTCTGGAAATTGCAAGTAACAACTTAACAACATTGACAAATGAAACATTTTCGGGTCTAAAAAATCTTAGAATTTTAATCTTGGACTCAAACCCCCTTTATCAAATGGAATCAAACTGCTTTGATGATTTAAGTGAACTTCGGGAACTTTACTTAAAATTTTCACGCATGAAAACATTCCCTGACCTACGTAACCTGCCTAAGCTAACCAATATTTCGATCGTGGGTGCCAACCATAAGCAAAGAAGCGAATCCCTAAATGGACCAGTGAATTTAAAAGATTTACCTTCGCTACTTAGATTTGAAGCAAGACAAAGCAAACTAAAAAGTCTTCCTATTGTAAATAATCTTCCTAAGCTGGATTTTGTGGATTTGAAGGCAAATCAAATAGAAAATCTCTCAAAAGATTTTTTTAAAGCACTTCCATTCTTGAGGGAAATTGATTTAAGTGAAAATGAAATAACGAATCTTACTGAAATGATAAGCCCAAGATTGCAAATATTGAAATTGAGTAAAAATCAAATTACACAAATACCAAAAAATGCATTTCAACATCTTAGTAGACTTCAGGAATTGAAACTCAATAGCAATAAGGTAAGTATGCAGTGTTTATGTAGAATTTTTAAAACACTGTACAACCCATATAAACTTTAACTTTGACTTGAATGGATTGAGTTTTTAACACACATAACACACACTAATGTTTTATAAAAAGTCGAAAATTTAGAGTTTTTATTCTTGAAACCTAATCATGTGCAAAATGAACATTGCCTAATATCAATTCACATCAAGTTCAAGGCTAGACAAGTGTTTTTATGCATATATGAATATATTTTTCGATAAAAACTTAATTTTCAATATTCTGGTTCATCACAACATATCTTATGTATATTGAAATTAAAAATGTCATGTCATTCATAAAGAGACTTTACTTCCTGTAACAATATTGTTGTCTTTGAATAACAGACATTTCACAGTAAGCTGTAAGTTGTGGTTATTATTACCCTATGCTAAAATCCAAATTAAAATCTTTTCACACTTTATTTTTAAGGATACAAAAAAATAATTTTAATTCACACATCACCACAACAAGCCTAAAAGCCACAGTGCAACCTTACAATAAAACAAATACACGATATGGCAAACCACTTTTTGTCTTTGATTTATCTGACCCATTAAACTTGATACTTGATAACTATCGTTTTTGTTGGTTCTAAAATGATATAAAACATCGGAATATTGAGCAATAAACTTGAATCACCTATACTATGATTGAGACAGAAAAATATCATCAATTCATTATTATGTAGTAAACAAGATAATTAATTATTGTTTTGTTCCATGCGTTCTTTTTGTAGATCAAAGATGTGGATTATTATGCGTTTGACTCTTTATCCGACTTAACAGATGTGGACATGTCTTACAATGAAATCTCATTCTCTGACTATCCATTCAAAAGCCAAGGGAGTGGAGATTCCTTAGGTTTTATAGGAAATTTCGAAAGTAGATCGCCCTTAAAGAATTCTCCAAAATTACGGAAGATAAATCTTTCCCATAACTTAATCGAAATCGTTTTTGATGACTGGAGGATGTCTTGCTTAGCATTGACTCATCTGGACTTAAGTTATAACAAGATGAAATATCTCTCTTCGCTTGACTTCGATTTTGAATCAAATCAGTAAGGATATTATTTTATTTTTTATTATGCTGTATAATTTGTTTTATGATGAAAAAACAATTGCAGAATTAAATACAATTAAAATTTGTATTTATTAAATAGAAAATTGAAAATCAACTACTCTCACAATGAAATATCCTTCGTGGATTTGGAAAAAGTATTTTTATTGGAACCAGAGGCATCAGAACATGATTTTTATCTTGATGATAATCCTTTGGATTGTAACTGCTCTGCATATTTAATCAAAAGCACAAAGAAAAACCCCGAATTCGCAAATCGCCGTTTGCACTACAATAACCTAAAGTGCAGTAGCCCCAACGATTTGCAAGGCATGAGACTGTTGGATGGTACGATTTTTTTTAAAACCTGCTTCATTGAAATTTCGAATTAATTCAAGGCTTCGTTTTCACTTTTTCTTTTTTAAAATTTATTTAGTACCAGACAATCAATTACAGTGTCCCCTTAAAGACGGGTGTCCAGAAGGAAAATGCAATTGCAGAATCAGACCTGTAGATCATACTGTAATTATTGACTGTGCTAACCAAGGACTTACTACAAATGATCTTACACCTGTACTTGTCTCTGAATGGAATTTCAAAAAAGAGTTTTTGCAATGGGATGTAGAGTTAAATTTGTCTAATAATAGCATAGATGAAATAAAGCACGACCATATTTCAAGTAAGTAAATTAAGTTTGATATAATGCACAATGCATCATGCACAATACCTTTTTAAATATGGTGTTATAATATAAAGAATATAACATATTTTTACAGGTCTTCCGAATACTGTCAAATTAATTAACTTAAGTAGAAACAAATTATCTGACATTGACTTCCTTGCGAATGTGAGAGAGAACGCTACAATGAACTTTTCATTGATGAACAATCCATTCCAATGTGACAACTGTAAAAAGTTTGTCTTACTGTGGGCAACCCAATCCTCACGAATAATTGATAATGACAATGTGACATGTGACCCTAAGACCAATAATGATGTTGACACATATTCAACTCAGAAGAAGATGAATATCCAGAGCATATCTGCTCTCGTTGATTCATGTCACCCAGTTTCTGCCGGAATTCAAATATTAATTATTATCGTAGCTGTCTTATCAGTGCTTTGTATTGTACTAGCAATCCTTATAATTCAATATGCCTGGGTCTTGAAAGCATTCCTGTACTCTAAAGGATGTGGATGGTTGCTATTTTGGGATAGTGATATTGATGCAGAAGATGAGGAGAAGCTGTATGATGCATTTGTTTCTTATTCTCATAAGGTATGTTGCACTTAATAGAAGTAAGGCCAGTGTTCTGAAAACATGAAATTTCTATTAGTTAATTAATTTGTTCATTTTTTGGAACAGGATGAAGAATGGGTTGTGGATGAACTTGTAAATCGACTTGAAGAACAAGAAGGTTTTAAGTTATGTCTTCACTTTCGTGATTGGACTCCAGGAGACTGGATTCCTGACCAAATTGTTAAGTCAGTGGATCAATCGAAACGAACTGTTGTCATCTTATCAAAGAATTTTGTTGAGAGCGTTTGGTCAAGGCTTGAGTTCAAAGCTGCTCATGCACAGGTAAAATTACTGTGACAAAGCTAATCTGTCCATTGATTATTAATCATAAAGTTTTGTAAATTTAAATATATTTTGTTTTGATTTCTAGGCTCTTAGTGAACGATCAAATCGTGTGATTCTTATTCTAATAGGAGATGATTTGAAAGATCAAGATGTACAAGATGATGAGCTCCGAGTTTATATGAAAATGAATACTTATCTTAAGTGGAATGACCCATGGTTTTGGCACAAGTTAAAGTATGCTCTTCCACACAGAAAGAGTAAAGTGGATGAAGATGAAAACATAGTGAAAAAGATGCAACAACGAGAAAGGGCAATT
This sequence comes from Isotoma viridis, assembly GCA_034696425.1. Lineage (NCBI taxonomy): Eukaryota > Metazoa > Arthropoda > Collembola > Entomobryomorpha > Isotomidae > Isotoma > Isotoma viridis. Next base: position 6,950 of record JAQGAA010000195.1, read on the forward strand.
CACTTGGATAAATTAAGAGCAAAGTTAGAGCAGACAGTCTGACACTGAACTGACATCAAGGTCTTCAGGACATCAAGGTCTTCATGCCCATTGGAGTCATAATGGGTTGTTTAGCATTCGGTTTAAATGCTTGTCGTTTCCTACTCAAAATAAGTTTCCATCAACGTTTTAGTTGGTTTATCCAGGAAAACTTAAAAAGATGAATTTATGGTGCCATTCATATTCTGATTTAACAAATAAATTTAATTTGAATATGCCTGTTGCACTTACACTCATAATAATTCATATTACTCCTCAAAATTAAGTACAAATGCTAGCTTGTTATGATAATTGATCAAATATGTTTTTTACGAGGGTCGAATGGCTGTTACGGACTAATGTATGTTGTATTGTGTTAAGATATTTAGTTAACTGGAGTGTTTTAAAATAAATTTTTTATAATGTTTATGTACTACGAGTTTTTAATAAAGCCAAAATTATTGCTCAAACTTTTTTCATGATAACCTTGCAACTTTATTATGTGCGAACACATTATTAGGATGAAGAGTCTGTTTGTCTGTACTGATATCATTATACTCTATTAAATATTATTTTGTTGAGAGGACCAAATTCCAAGTAAAAATGTTGTTCAATATTTCTAAGTAGTCAATATTGAAGAAGTTTAATTTATATGAATATTTTTATTTAAAATTAAATGTTCACTTTCGTTGAATTATAATGCATCCTAGTAATCAGTCAACTTAAAATACTAAACATTAAGCACAACTCAGAATTCAAAAACTCATTTTACATTAGTTAAGGACGAGTCACCCTCCCCCAGAACAAAACAGTATCAGCTTTAATATGATAAATGAAGAATATGAAAGGCTTATTAGCAACAAATGGAATAGGGACGTCATCAATTGTTCGATCTCCTGTTCCAATAGTCACTGCAGCGGCTTCTGTGCCTTTTTCATTAATTTCCACCATAGCCCTATGATGAACTGCGGATACATAAAGTCCTTCTACAAAAGAAATTTTTATTTCACATTAACTTTAAATTGGACAACTTTCTATAAAAAATCCATTAACAAAATTATAAACCTACTTGTTGAAGACACTCGAGAAAAATTAGCTTCAGATGGGTCGAAAATAGAAGGGATGCCCATATTTGTTAAAATATCTTTCATGTGCCCATCAGTAGAAATTTTCATTTTAGGAATTTTTACTGCAAGCTTTTGCAATTTCATGTCCATGATATTTTGAGTTATATAGTCAGCTCTTAACTTGCTTTCTAGGTTCTGAAAAGAAAAGACAAATTGTTAAATTCGAGTTAAATTGCTTTCTATGTCTAAACCATTTTTAATAATTATCTTACTTTCAAAGCATCTATTCCTCCAGTTCCATTTACTGACTTGGGCAAAATTACAAAAAAACCTGTACGATTTCCTTTGTAAGGAATTCCAGCCATTTGATAGTCAGCAGTTTCAATGTAAGGAACATTTAACACATTTGTCATCATTTGAACATCCACCGTTTCATTTTCTTTCACAAAAAACTGTCTTTTCCTGGTAATTCTTTCAATGAATGGAACTTCCCAATTTCCTTTAAAATAAACTGCGTTTACAAATGCTAATGTTGTCAGAGGTGAAGGAGGTTCGTCTACAATGGATTTGATTTTGCCCTGTTTGAACAAAAATTCATCCATTTCACATAAACATTCAATAATTCCCAGTACTAAATAAATGCATGCTATTTAAAAAATATTATTTAGACAAGATTTCTACTTACATTGGTTTTTGTTCGGACCCATTCATTAACTTTTTCTCTGAACAATTTCCCATTATTACCAAAATCAAATGATTCAACAGGTGTTTGATAAAATTCCTTTGCTTCAGATAAGTAACCAGAATTTAATTCAAAAGATTTATCAGCAAATATTTGATTTGCAATCTCAATAGAAACATTTTCCCCGGATTTGGCACTCAATAACACCAGCAACTTTCGAAAACTTTCATGAAATCTTTTGTTTTTTTCATCATCTGACAATTTGTATGAATCCTTCGTATGGAGCACGTTAGAAATTTCCTGAAGTTAAATTGTATAATTTTAAAATTTTGAATTAATAACTAAAATTGTAATTTTATTCAACCTTTTAAGTGTACTAACCTGGAAAGTTTTTCCTTTCGATCCAAGCATTAAAAGTGCCAAGACGTTACAAATACTCAAAGGTGAAAAAACAATATTTTCTTCTCCCCAAACACTGCTTTGTACAATATTTAGAGTGAGATTCATTGTTTGAATGGCTTCATTGGAATATTTCTGAGATTCATTGAAGGATGAAGAGGAAAAAAAGGAAGCTCCATTTTCATCAGAAGAAGTTTTTTGCTTTTCTTCTAGCGTTTGCGGTGGGACTTTTGCGGCAACAGCGGCCAATTGTTCCTCTGTAGGCTGAAGTCGATTATTTGGATTAACAAAATCATTTGGGAATCGAAGATGCTGATGTTTCTGAGTTTCGGTGAAGAAAACTGCTGGAGTCTCTCGCTCCGGTTTACTATTCAAAGTTCGCTTATTATCTCTGAATTGAATGTCATCGTCTTTTAAATTTGTTTGAGCAGAATCTCCTTTTTCTGAAATGAGTTTGGACTTTGTTCCAATTCTCATGATATGCCGAATTGGTAAGGGCTTATCAGTAGGAGGTGTTTGAAATTCGTCACTAACATTTTCAGAACTTGATGTGTTTATGGATGGAAATTTGTTCTCGTTTGAAGATTCTGTGTTGTTTTCCAATCTGTAAAAATTAATTGTTTACTGTTAAGCTCCCAACAATACCTTTTAATAAGAAAAGTCTTAAAACTGGCAAATGCAAATCTCACCTTGTTAGAAGTTCTTGATTCAGTACTTGTTTCTGAGATTCACCCAATGTACCGATGACAAGAACAGCCCCAAGTAATACTGATAAAGTGTACATTTTAAAACCCTAAGAAATGATTTGGAGTCATTGACAAGAAGAGTTTTCTTTTCTGGTTTCGAGAAGCAGGAGTGCAAAGATAGCTAAAATTAATTAGAGTTTAGTTTAGCTTTCAAATTTTGTTTTGAGACTCCTGTGCATATACTGGTATAGCTCAGTGGTCAAGTCAATAAATTAATTTTGAAGAATTCTAACAAAAACTGATGACAAGAGCATCCAAGATCTTATTGTATTCAACTGGAACCCATAAAAACCAACTTATATCAAGATAGTAAAGTTTTATTATCAATTAAGAAATATTTTGCTCATTGCATATTCATCTAAGTCATAACAATTTAAGTGGAGAAGGATTAAAACTATAATATGCGTAACATTTCATCTTCAAAAGCTTGAGTTTTGGTGTCATACTTGTTTTCAACTTTTGTCTTTGTCTTCTTAGAAACGATTAGCATAATCGTTCGATCAATTCTAGTAGAACGAGATATGCAATTCAAGTTTGCAAATCTAAATACCAATTATCATAAACGTCACAAAATGTTTGGACTGATACTGAAGCCAAGAGAAGATTTAGGTTCCACTCAATTCAATCTACCTTGATAATAGTCTTTGATGAGAAACTTACATAATTTGTAGCAAAGCTACAGACGTAATGAATTCCTTGGTGTCAAAATTCCAAACAATGACGACAGGCTTTAAAAATCGATCACTGAAAAAAGCCTTGGAGTAGGTCTTCCGCTATATATATGTCTGATTACTGGGAATAAGTTGTAAATACCTAGTAAAACAATAATTCTTTAAAGTTTATACCCTGCCTGGACCCAGATCATACAAGATAAATTATTAAATATTATAAACTATATATAAAATATATATATACGCTCATAAAAATGTTTCATAATTACACAATACAATGTTTCGTGCTAAACGGTTGAAAAACAAGTATCACTGGAACCACTTGTACAGCAATTTACATCTTTTCTAAAGAGAATACTCTCTTCACAGCATGAACTTGATGAAGAAAAAAAAACTCACTTTGGCAAAGTATTATTATGATATGTAAATTACTTTTAGCATTTTCTTGATTTCTTTACGGGGATTGGGGATGATAATGCTAGATAGTGGTAATAATGACGACTGAAAAGAATTCTACAGGTTGGTGGTCACGATATCTGAATATTGTTGCATGTATGCGTTTTTCCCCTTGTGGTAAATAACTTCTTGGCTTTGATGGATACATTACGTTTTACGTTATTTATGATTCCCATATTCATTAGAAAATATAATGTAGGAATAATATATTTTATACTTATTATTCCGACATGTTCAACATTAAGTAAATCTGGTTACATTACACTTGACCTTCTTCATTTTGACTTCACTTCGCTTAATAATTGTTAGAAAAAGCTATCATTTACATGATAACATTATAACGCGTATGTATGCATAAAGCTTATAGTTAGAGAATATTGATTACGTGTGTGTCTGAATTTGTGATGCCGTGAATTTTTCTTTTAAACTTGAAAGTTGTAATAGCTTTAAGATCCTGGTGGTTTTGTAGTGTATGTTTTGATGTGAATAAGAATAGGAACGCGTTGGATGGAAGCGTAAAATGAACAAAAACCTAAATAAATCAACCCATCATGGGAATCCCCAGGTGTAATTAACTGAATACATACATAAAGGATGGGGTTATACTGTTATTCGTATGTGATTTGACCATCCTTGAAAATGGTGTTGGTTTAGGATTATAGTGAACAACATGCTAATTGTTGACCAGTATTATCTTAAAATACTTACAATTAATTAGACCAGTTAATGTAAGCACTTCATAATCCATGTTTAGGAGTTTTTGAAGCTGTGGAATTCCAAAAAATGAAAGGTTTTAACGAGGAAAACCCCATTCGGAAAAATATTTCCTGTGTTCCAGAACACAAACCTTCTTCCTAACCCTAACTGACTTTTTTTAAGCAAGGCTATTCATAACTTATTAGTACAAGTTCCTAATACTATCTTTAAACACAGTCGGTTTGAACCAAGAAACAATATGTATCTGAGATTAAGCGTTAGATATACCGAGTGTTTCAAAAAAAAGTCTAGATAGGGAATTACATGTTTAATGTTAAATCCCTATCCCGTTGAGCCATTTATTTTTATTTAAACTCTTAAATTCAAAAGGCCAGCTTTAAAGGAAAATAAACCTGCCTTCCAAAATGTTTCAAAAATGCAATCTACAAGTCTACTTTCAGTATTATCTTTTTCTAAGACGGGTGATTATAGAATTGTCAATCAAAGCTCCCTGTGATCCTAGAACATTTGTTTCGAACAACCTGCTTAATTTTTTAAATCTCTAGAAATCTGTCTCAAATTGCTTGAGTATTTAAAAGCTATTGGTAATTAATAAAGCATGATGTCCTGTGAAACTAATGATAGATTTAGTCCAGCTAAACTACATGAAACATGCTTATGAAAAGCTTCTAATAAAACCGCAGGTTAAAATTTGACGAATGAGTAAATATGCTGCAAAAAATATTCATGAACGGTACAAACAGACAGTTTTCATTTTTATCTTCTATTTTTATTCTCAATAACAATAAGTCACAGATACATACGTTGCTTTCACCTCAAAATCAATTAACATTGTCCATACAAAGTTTTCAAAATGGCAACTGTTTCAATGACGGAAATATACCAAATTTCCTTTAATTTCTTTAATAGCTAAACGTACAAACTTTGTAAAGTTCCCAAAGAAATTAGAAATGTCACTAGGGATTTCAAATTGGAGAAGGCAGGAGGCATTACAAACTTTGAGATAAATTTGATATTTCATGATTAAAATCTTTTAACAAAGTGTTAAAAGTAAGTAATTTAATTTCATAAACATTTTCCTCAACTGCCAGGAACACATTAATAAGTCTGATTAAAATATTAAAACAAAATTCTCTCGTTTGAAGATCTAAAATAAAACTACAAACAACGGACAGATAAGAGAATGCAGAGGCATCAAAGTCTCTTGATTGATTAATAAATAAGGTAAAATGCAAACCCTGATCATAAACTAAAAAAATGTGTTAAATTGTATTTGTATGATAAATTAAAGCTAGAAATACAGAAACAGGGAGGTCAATCATTCTGACATGCAGTGTGAGTCAGCCTTATAATATTTACCAACAATAGTCATAGTGTTCAGATAAGGGAGCTGGTATCTTATGTAGGCTTTACAATGAGGAGTGATCTGAAATTAGTGAAATAAAAAACAATTAATTGCTTGCATATTCATTGGCATAACACTCAAACTACAACTTTGGATACCAAGAATAGAAATCATTTAAATTCCAAGAGCAAAGCTCCAAAATGCTAATGATTATCTTTAAAATTAACAGTTCAGTATTATTAGTAGCTTCGGGTGTCTAATCAATTCAGAGTAAGTAGTATATTGTTTGTATGTAAAACAAATCTATAAAAAAGCTGCAGTTACCTTGTTATGGCCAAGAATGATAAGTTCTCGAAGAGTTTTCATATTTGCGAATAAAAATATACCAGAAGGGTCAGACAACGACTTGTTGGATTTTCCGGTATCAAAAACAGATGTTTTTATCGTCAAACTTTGTAGATCTGTAAAATGCAATAGTTTTTACAAAAACAAAAAAATCTACATGATAGGAAGTTTTAAAAAAAAATAAGTATAACTTACTCTGGAGTTCCAATATTGAAGGGTAAAGGCGCTTCCGGATTTCATCTTTGTTATCAAGATTTTTGTTCAGTCCCGGAAGCATCTTTTTCATACTGCGTGGATACTTTCCAAAAACTTCATCCCATCCATTAACATTTTTGCATTTTCGTCCCTTAAGAACTAATTCCAATTTCTTGAGGGCAGGCCAAGTTGTCCATATAGCACGGACTTGGCAACAACTTGGCTCAAAAAGTCTTAACGACTGTAATGATGGAAAAAGATTTCCCAGGGTGGTGATAATGCTAGGAGATCTTCTTTTGAAGTGGGCGTTTAAATTGGTAACACTGGTAAACGGAAGATTCATCGATGGTGGGATAATGTGTTTGATATGCTTCGTGCAAATCTTTACTGATTGTAGTTTTGGAAGATCAGCAGGGGCGTCAGTATTTAGGATCTTAAAGTAATATCCACATTCTACTGCTGATTCCGGTATCAGACAAATAGAAGTCAACTTTTCCATTTTTGGAAGAACCATACTAAAAGAAACTGTACCAAGTGGATCCATTTCTCCCAAAGAAAGCGATTTCAGACATGTAGATTGACTTTGCAAAAAGTTTACGAAAGAATTATCAAAAACATTAAAATGATTAAAATGATTAAAGAATAGACACTGGACATCAAATTCTTCAAGTTGCATGTCTTGCTCGGTTGCTGCACGGTACAATAATTCCACATCATGAGAGTAAAGATATCCAAACCTGTGTTTAAAAAAATGCGTTAGTCCCTAAATAGCTTATATTCGTATACAATATTGCACCTTAATTAAATGTGAACATACTTCAGTTTCTTCATGTTCCTAAGTCGACCACTCTTGAACAATGCATAAAGAATTGGATGGCCAACAAAGTCATAAGCGCTTGCCCAATAGTCCGTTTTCACCTGGATTTCATTCAATTGTGGGGCTGATTCGAAGATCTGTCTCCAAATTTTGCCTGGATGGCTGTCAAAATCGTCGTAAGTAAGTGTAATCGATTTCAAATTTTGAAGAATGATGGGACCATATATACTTTCGTGTAATTGGGAGGCTTGTAGAACGATTTTAGGAATTTTCGTCAAAATCAGTGTTTCTATACATGGAGCATTTGTTGTAATAAGCTGGGTAAACGTCAGAAGATCCATTTGTCGAGTTTGGGTCACTGATAACTCCAGACAATTGATGCTCAGCCCACAGACATCAAAAAACTTAGCCATGAAAAGACTGCCAATAGTCAAATCAGAGAAGAGGTAGCTGCCGAATGGGTTTCTGCCTGGAGCTGCTTCCTTCATGATCTTCGTAAATTCTCGCACTTGTTTTGATAATAGGCCGCTTACAAGTTTATCATCATTGGTGAATTTGACCTTCAGTCCTTTTTTCTTCACTATAAGCGATGTTGCTGTAACATTCCATTGAGTGCAAACTGCCCGACAAGATTTTAGATCGGCCAAGGAAAGGTTGGCAAATACATTGTCAAGAACCTAAAGTGTGAGCAAAGCACAATAAATTTTTTTACAAACATGCAACAAAGGCTTTCTTAATGTTCAATAAAAATAAGTTTGACAAACGCCAAAAATTACAAAATATTTACCAAGTCTATTTCCAATGGAGTTGCTCGCTGGAATAACATCTTGTTTTCAATGTGACTGGTCAAATTGGAATCCCCTTCCGTTTGCTCTGCTTTTTTAATCTTTCTTGATCGCTTCATTTTCGGTTTAAACTAAAGGTTAAATTGACTAGCTTGTTCAATGGAATAAACGGAATTCGAATTTTTAAGAAATGTAAGCTCTAATTTTGCGGTGTACTTTAGCAAACATTCAGGACCTGTTAGAAAAGTACACAACACAGGTAAACCCAATTAAATGACTACTAAATGCTAAGAGAAACATAGACTAAAAGTCTATGAGGGAGAATTAGCAAACTGACCGAAGCCGAAACAGATCTCAGCATCAGCATGCTACTGACTGCTCATTTCCAATAAAGCAGATTCAGTGTTCTCGTAAAGGTTTGCTCAGTTTGGCTGTGAAATAAGCCGACAGTTGAATTTCCCTAAACCCTAGCGACTGTAGATTTTTGTCTTTATACAAAGGTTCATGGGACTATATATACTTTGTTGTCTTCAATAGATTCATGAATAAACTGTTTTTTAATTTACATTTTTCCATGCATAGGCGATGTAAATGAATGAAATAAGTTATCGAAAAGATTTAAAATGCTTTATTTAGCATCAGAAAAACACTCAACAAAATTTTAATTTATCGTTTTTATTTTGAGTACTCTTAACTTGGCACATTGTCATGTAATTGCAATACGATTCAACTTTGATGAGCGTTGAAAAGCGATGCATATAGCCTATTAATACAAACCACCTTGTTTTTTATAATCTAGTACGAATTATAGTCAAACATCATAATATTCAACAGTCTCCTCGTTAAAGGCGTATTATAGAATCAGATCTATTTACAAGATTAAACCATGTTTCTGCATTGACAAACAGCAAATAACACTTTTTTAGATAATTTTTTAACTTTAATTAAACAAAAAATATTGAAAGACAGCAAAGTAAGATAAACGTTCTTGCAAACAATAATAACTTAGAATCACATCTGCACTGCATGCCATTACAGTCAAAACAACGACTGTATGAAATTATCAGCAGATTTTACAATGGCAGCTAAAAGTCGTATTCATTTAATTTACTTCAACGTTCTTTTAGTAACTTTTTGGTCTAATCGGGCTCATTTGCCTTCGAGTGTGGCAAAAAATATCAAGCTTACAATTATAGGTAAATTATCTTCAGCATGAGCTCAAAGATAAACGGCTCATTCTATTCAGACCTAGTAATTCTGGAAATCCTAAAAATGGGCTAAGAACTTGACAAAGACGAGCGTAGTCAGATTCTAGTTGGTTTTGGTAGTCTGTTTGTTCTGGACGAATCATGTTTCCATTCTTGATAAGAAGTTCTCTACAGCACTCAACGAAATCCCTGTATATTAAAAAAAGCATTCATTTAAATAAATATTTCTTGATTATTTCCATTCTCTTTCATTTAGTTGAATATTCATTTGAAATGCTGCTTAAAATTAACAACAAGCCAACAATGCTTTCAATAATTACCTGTATATAGCTTTCAACTTGTCTATGTCTTGTGTAGGGTACTCATTCTCTTTATCCAAAAATGCTCTAGCATAAGCTAAAGGACCTTGATTTACCTATTTCAGACAAAGAAATAAAACAAATATTTTACAAATTTCATTTTCATACAGGTGTGGTACGGATATGGCAGAAACACTCACTTGTACGCTTATTGAGCCCTGAAGTCGAAGTTGAATCCGTTTTAAGTCTTGGGAATGTAGTTCAGATCGTAACTCTGTCACTCTTCGCTGCATGTCATCTATCGCAACAATAATAGGGCTCAAGTCCTCCTCAACCTTATCCAATACACGTAGTCGAGAAACTACAGCCGGAAACGTGTATTCGGCTAAAACAAAATTAATTTATGATCAATTCAACGTATTTTTATAAAATGAAGGTAAAATTTGTGTAAGAAGTAAGAGCTGATAATTTTATGTCATACTTGTAACAGTCGTTCGCCTCTTCCATTGCTGATGAACTGCGGCTTTATTGTCAACACTAAATTTTTCATGAGATTTGGCAAAAGGGGTGTCATAGGTAAATCTAAAGACATTTTGATGGCGTCTGAATTCCTCAGACCAAAGCTTTCTTCTTGGACTGTCACTGGGAAGAGGAGTAACATGTGTAATTGTTGCGTACACGTTATCATCGTCAGGAATTTGATCAACTTCCCCAGAAAATATTTTTGCGCCTTCCGAAGCCTCAACTTTTCCACAAATTTCCATTAAAGACGTGACATTAGGTTCTTTGTATATAAAAATGTCCACGGGCCTTGACGTAGATCTCTTCTTCGGATGGTACAAAGCTACACGATAGTATGTTCCAAGGAAGCGTTCCCTTTTATTTTGAATTAATTGACAAGCCCGTGACATTTGTTTATATGAGTGCTCAAGGGCGGCATAATCTGATGAAGACTCTTGGATATCCACCAGCATCCGATACACCTGAAAATATTGTTTTCCATTACTATGATTCGCCAAAGCCACATTACTTTTCTTAGATTAAAAAAGTCTTCAGTATTTACCTCGAGCATCAATTCGTATCGCTCAGATTTTTCACAGAGATTTACACAACTTTCTAATCGAAGAATAAGATCTTCCGTAAAATCCTCTTCGTCCTTTGGTTCTTCAATATCTTCCAACTCATCTTGTAAGTTTTGAGAAATACCCAGCATAATACTTTTAAGCTGCAAATAAATGAATACATTTATTTTCAACCAAAAAATAATGACTTGATAAATTTTATATGTAAACTATAAATGAACAATACCTCAGGTGTAGCAGTGTGTCGGGCTAAGCGTGCAGCAGCATGAAGTTCACACATTAGTGCCTCACTGTACATTTTTTTGTCGAAATGGTTGTTTCTCAAACAATCAAAGGTGTCAATACGAAGCCTTCCTCCACCATAATGTGAATAAGAGTTAGCAAGTTTCAGGTACAATTCAGGGGTTCTGTATTCATTGTTACAAGATTTCAACACCCATAAAGAATTAACAACAGTTGCGAGTCTAGATGACAAATCGAGAGCAATAGTAGATGCAGTTCTTGTCAATCTATTTCTTCTTTGTGCTCCATTTTGAGTTGTGCCATTTATCTCTAGTGTGTTACTTTTAGAGTAACTAGTAATTTTTCTAGCCGGTCCGTACTCTACATCTATAAAGCTTAATTTGTCAGTTATAGAGAGAAGAAAACTTGATCTATCGTTTACACTCATTCTCTTCTCAAGAAGACTCAACGCTTTCCGGAAATTGTGAACGAAAACTTGATCAAGCATCAAAGATGAAATTGCAAGTAAACTTTGGGACGTTGTACGACTTGGGTCATACATGAATAATTTTCCTAGTATTAGCACACATGTTTCGATAAGGTAAGACGTTCCGAATCCATTTAGCAATTCGCAAAAAAGCTGGTGAGTAAGGTCTTCGTTTCCTATAATTGAAACAAGTGCTGTAGGTTACTAACTATTCATTTCCAAACTAGTAAAGTTTTAAATAGCATGAGTGATTCAACATTATTTCATCCAAGCTAATCAACAGTTTTACCTTTTGCAAATACAATGGATGGAAGTTCATCAACTCTGGAAAGATTTTGAAGGGCACCTAACATAGCCCTCGTATCTTCTGCTGCCTTAGCCACGTCTAAGGTGGTTCTAATGACTTCTCTCATTTCGTTGTCTTCTCCTGAGCAAGCACCACATAAACTGGACAAAGTATCCACACATACAAACGTTGTTTCTGTACTTAAGGCTTTCCATTCATTGATAGCATCAAATGGTGATGTACTCGACCCTTTCCTTGGGGATTCTGAGCGGACACTGTCTACAGCATCATCAGTCGTTTTGGAAGGCAGCGATGACCACTTCTTGTTCGGTACAGCGGATGATCTTGGGCTAGGAGGCATCGTTGGTGGTGGTACAGTTATTCCAACGACCTGTGAAATAATATAAGACAGTGTTAAAAATATGTATTAAATCAAATTAACTTCCTTAAATCAGGTTACCAGACGTAGTGCTTCCTATTACAATACTTAATCAAATAAAAAATACAATTAATGTAACTTCGCAATCGCAAGAAGTGCAACCCAGGACAGAGTTGGAAAAAGTCATGTTTCGTTACTTCAAAAAAAAAAGAAATCTGAATTTTGTTTTAGCTATTGTGTATTCATATCACAGGAGAAAAGTTTGAAGTAATGTTGCATTTCACGATATTGTTGTCACCTTTTTAGGTTGACTTGCCCCCGCTTTAGAAGCAAAAAGTTTATTTCGGATTGAAAATAAAGAGCCCATTAAATACAACTGTTATAAAATAAAATGTCACTGTCCTATCAGAAATTACTACATCAACAAATAAATATGTCATTTTTCTAGTGATGGTGAGGGTAAAGCATTTGAGGAAATGGAATACGAGGAACAAGTGGCTGTAGGAAGGATAACCAAAGCCGGATATAAATTACAAGCTAGTAGACAAGGATATAAGTTAACTTGTGTGGTTTCTTACTTTTGTTTTCGTGATTGTGCTGTTTTTTCTTGCATTAGTAAAGTGAACACAAGCCAAGTGAACCATCTGAAGCAAAGAGGCTCTTTCTTGAGCTGAACTTCTGTTCCAAAACAAACGTAATCGAGCGTTTCCCATTTTCTTTAGCAGATAGAGACCACTGATTAGAAGCTGACTTGTCTCCACATCACTTAGTTTATCATAGCGACGTAAGACAACATTGCTTTTATCCACATCCGTGGCAGCAGTTGAAATTGTTAACCGTTTCATTGACTGTGAGTCCATATCGCCTTCGTCACTTGGTTCTTTAATCATACTTTGAGTGTCCCTATATAAACAAATATAAGATTCAAATAAATGCGTTACTTTGTCAGTGAACAATGACATATGATTCTTATGCGACACAACTTACCCTGACCCATTAGAAACGCTTTCGTTTACAATAGTTTCAGTCTCAGAACCCACTGCTGAAGGAGCAACTGAAGCAGCAGGATTAGATGTTTTTATGGCTGAAATGGCATCTAAATAATCGCAATTTGTAACGCTTCCAAAACTTAGTCGGTCAATGCTCAATCTATCTCCAGAACCAACACTTCCAGGTCCGTTGCCATTCGTTCCTATGTTATTAATACTGACCATACTGCTATTATGGCTTATACTTGGACTAATTCCATTCGGGACATTTAGACTTAGAGAAGAACTGCGTGAAGATTCTGTTCCAAGTAAGGCATGTCTGGTATGATTTCGAATGCTACTACTGACATGACTTCCTTCTCTGCTAAACTGACCCTGCTGACAATTCTGGCCATGATTGTGTCCTTCATGACCTTGACCAGATATACTTTTGGATAAAGCTTGATGTACGAGAGTGCTAGTGGTGGCTGACAATACTGTTGACACAGAAGAACAACGAGAGGAATGACTGGCAGCTATCTTTGTTATTCGATGTAAGTTATCACAAACTACTCGCAACCAAGGTATCCACATGGGGTGAGAACTTCCACTTGCTTCATGGCGTGCTAGACCTATCATCACGGGTTTAAGGGCAAGACTTCTAACATTAGATACTTCTCCTAAGCCACTTCGACACTGCTTCATTACAGTGGCCACTAGGAAATGCCTTTTAGACCACAAAGCGCTATCCAATCTGTTAAACAAAAAAAATTAAATAGGTTACAAATGTAATCGAAATAGTTTAAAAAATATATCAATTAATGACAAAAATTACCTAGAAAACTCATCATCTCCGTCCACAGAATTTAGCTCTAAGAATAATGGGTGTTCGACAAGGCTTTGAAGTAGAGAAAACTTAAAATCTTGAACCTGTGAAAAATTAACAGAAAAATCATCAATATCTGATATTCATGTTTTAAACTGGTGCTCAAGATAGATTTTAATTTTTTTTCAGTTTTTTAATACCTTATGTGAATCTCCTGGTCCAAAACATGCAAGGTATGAATTTATAGCAGCAAAGACAACGTGTCGCTGAGGAACAACTGATATAAGTGCTGAGATGAAAGCTATGGCGTGTTCATTAGCACCACGGGAAAGTGTCTGATCTGATTGGCACCTTTGGACAACTTCTGAAGTAAATAGTTGTACTAACTTAACTAATTTGGAATCTTCGGGATTAATTGGAGACTGAATTCCTTGTATGGCAATTGATTTGACAATCATGGAGAAGAGATTTCTTGAGTGTTCCAACGAAGATGCAATGGTTGCTCCATCACCGGTTTCAAACAAATCGATCCAAGAATCGATAAGGACATCCGACACTGAAAAATACATGAAATCATACATTTCATTTATTCGATTAAAAGCTTTAGAATTAGATTACCACATGCAAACAAAGAGATGTCAGAATCATCTAAAAGAAAACGAGGAATCATACTAACAAAGTAAATATACGAAAGCGAAAGTAACCGAAAAAAACCCGAAATGCTCAAAATCTAATTTTAGAACACATAATATTGAGGTTTCGTGCAATCGAAGCCAACATTTGAATGCTCCACATGGGTCTTCGTCATTTTTTAAACATCAATTAAAAATTATTCAAAAACTTAAAATGTCTTTAGGAGAAAAGGACTTAAATTACAGAATAGCCTGCAGTAAAGTAACCCTTCAAGAAAAGAAAGAAGGGTTTTTCTTAACTTTGGCAGAAGGATTATCTGAAAAAGTGAACTTGAACTTATTTTCCCGATGTGCCACAGATTTTGAAAAAGTAAAACTTGTAACAGCAACATGCTGGAGTTATATCGGCGCAGAACTCGTATACCGAGGAAAGAAAGAGCAAGAAGCTATTGAAAGAAGACTTTTGGGGAACAAGTTTTTCGAAAAAGGTGATCTTCAAAAAGCATTACTTTGCTACTGCCAAAGTATAATTCAAGCTCCTGTGGGTCCAGAACTGGTAAGCGTTTACATCAACAGATCTGCCCTACTTCAAAAACTGGGTGACTATGAGTTAGCTATTGCTGATGCTGAATTAGCTATCAGTTATGGGTCTCCTGAGGAAACCAGGTATGCAAATGTCATAACAAACTACTAAAAAATCTAAACAAATCTCAGGACTTTAGTTTGTTTTCCTTCCTTTGTAGGCATAAACTGTATGAAAGAATGGCTGCTTGTCATTATGCCGTTAAAAATTATCACAAAGCAAAAGTCATCCTACGTTTGGCAAAACATTTTGGTGAAAAATATGACAAAGAAAATTCAAAATTTTGGGACAAGCTCAACAAATTATCGGCATCAATTCAAGCAGCTATGAAAGATGACAAGGATTCAAATAAATCCTCAGAAAATGATAAAGAGACTCTAAATTTTAAACCAGGGAAGAAATATTCCTCAGCAAGTGAGAAATTTGATGTCAAATACTCCCCTGGGGCTGGACGTTATGCTTATGCGAAGAAAAATATACGAGTTGGAGAAGAAATATTAAGAGAAAAGCCTTTCGCTGCTTGTTTATCCCCAGACAGAATGGGTACATACTGTCTTCACTGTTTCAAAAGACTAAAAGCACCTATTGCTTGTGAGACCTGTGCGAATGTAGCTTTCTGTTCAAGACAATGCAAAAAGGATGGTGATAACTATCACAAATATGAATGCCGCATAATGGCTTTATTACTTGGATCTGGAATGAGCCTTAATTGCTATTTAGCTTTGAGAATTATCACTCAAACGCCATCGGAATATTTCAAAAAGGTGATTAAAAGTCTGTTTGAAAGTTTTAATAATCTGCTTCGTTCATAAAATTACAAATTACAATCGATGCCATTTTTTTTTAGATAATACCAACGTTAAGCTCTAATCCTGCAGAAGTACCTCTTACACCTGAGGGCAAATTTGATCCTTTAGACTATCACACTATATATAACCTGGGAGCTTTGGAAGATCAAAGATCTCCTGAAGATTTCTTGCAAAGAACTATTATGGCAGTTTTTTTGCTGAAATGTTTACGACTTGTGGGTTATTTTGAAGTCAATTTATTCAAAAATCCTTTACCAACTGAGCATGAATTGCAAGTTGGTGCTTTGCTTCTAAGAAATTTACAAGTTCTTCAGTTCAATGCATATGAAGTTTGTGAATTTCTAATGGAAAGTAAAACCAACTACCGCAATAGTACGTCCTTGGGTCTTGGATTGGCTATTTATTCAACAGCATCGTATTTCAATCATTCATGTGGACCTGATGTTGCAAGGTATGGAAATTTATACTTCAAAATAAAATGCACACATTTTATCCTTCTTTTCGTTTTTAGATACTTCATAGGAACAACAATGGTCGCAAAAGCTATAAAAGGAATAGATGCTAGCCAACCTATTTATGACAACTACGGGCCTTACTTTACCAAAGTTGATA
Source organism: Isotoma viridis (assembly GCA_034696425.1). Lineage (NCBI taxonomy): Eukaryota > Metazoa > Arthropoda > Collembola > Entomobryomorpha > Isotomidae > Isotoma > Isotoma viridis. The sequence goes on from JAQGAA010000195.1 coordinate 23,586, forward strand.
GAGAAGACAGAAGATTTAAGTTGTTAGGCAGATATTGGTTCCACTGCACTTGTGATGCTTGCATAAATGACTGGAAAACTTTGCAAGCTTCGCTTGTAGAGATTGAGCCAAAGACAACCGAGGAAAGGCAAGCTTTGAAAAAATTGGAGAAAATAGAACCACTCTATTTTGATACAGCTATGAAAGCAATGGAAGCAGGAAAAACGCAAGTTGCAGTTGAGTTATACAAGAAATACATTGAAGAAAGTGAATCGATTCTTGCAAACCACAAAAGTGCAGAATTTTATCCATACAAAACTATACTACTTGCTCAAGAAGGGATGAAATTATGCTACTGTAGTATGGGGTCTGTTCATATGAAAACATGAAGTAATTAAAACTGATTTTTACAATTTTAAAGATAACTCTGGCTTGAATAAAGTGTTTTAAACAAATTCAGTTACTTACTTTTAAGATCTTTCCCTTTATTTTTGGCTGAGTCTGCTTCCCAACTTGAAAGAAATCTGCACTTTACATACTGTTCAATGACAGATTCCATATCAGCCTCTATCAATGAATGGAAAGCGAAGATCAGAAACTTCAAAGCAGCAGTTCCTACAGTCTTCGATGTACCGGCTATATGGCAGATCTGGTTTATTATTGTAGGGAAGAAATCCCTTAATGTTGGTAAATCCATTGCTTCAAGAGAACGTAGGACTTTAATTGTTGTTTCGTCATCACAGTGGAACTTTCCGGATGTTGGAAGTTTTTGGAAATATTTTTCTGAATGGGCGAAGAAGGCTCCCAGACTGCCACATTTTGTCCACACAGTTGAAACCAAGTTCAATTTTATAGTAAGGGTGCATTTGCTGTCCAGCCAAGATATTTCAGGACCAGAATACTATATGAACATTTTTAAAATAGATTATTTTACAAACTATAAATACATTCTGTGATAAACTCAATAAAATTACATTGGCAATCGCATTGGTTAGTGAATGTTAGTCATAAATAAGCTATAGACAAGATATCACACAAACAAAGTAGTGATTCTCAATTGGATGAATGAACATGCATAAAAGGATTAGTTTGCAGTAACAATAATGATATTAATCAGCCCCAGAATCATTTTAAGGCTTCTTTGAGTCACACCATTCGATTTAAATACAAAGTACAAGCGATCCGTAATTCATACTTTTGTGTGTTAGTATTTGCTTGGTTGGGTTTGGGGTCGAAGTTAGTAATCAATGAGACACACTAAGCTGATAGATTTGAAACCTTTTAAACATTACAGAACAATAACTCTGCAGAGATTTAGTTACCTTACATATATCTCAGAAACATGTCTGCTTTATAAAAAATGCTTATACATATACATAAAATCAGATATTCAATCGAATCATTACGTAACATAGCTTATGGCGAAGTTGTTTTAGTTTTTACAGAAGTGAAAAGTTAGAAACACATTACTTTAGAAGAGCTTATAATCTACAGCAGAAGTAGCAGTTCAGCAAGTAGAGAGTTCAGAGTTGAAAAACTTTTACCCCACACTTGCCTGAGCATGACGTTTACGATTACGCGTAATATGGAGCAACTGAGGAAGACCTCCATGAATAATTGAAGACCTTTCGGTCGGCACTTCATCGTCATTCAGACTCTACATGTAATTAGTCGGTGGAAAATTAGTAAGTCAGTTTGACCAAATGCCAGCAGAGCGTTTAAGAATCAATTTATAAAACGGTGTTTGGTTAAAACAAATGATATTCTTTTTATGGTACAATGTCCCAGGTTCCACGATTCATTGACAGGATATAAGTAGAGTATGAGATTAAGAATTAAGATACTGACTAATAATATAATAATAATAGAAGTTATCTATCTATGGGTCCTATATATAGTTATATTTTTAAATTTTAGAAGTTGATATCAAGACAAGCCAAATAATTCATATTGAGGTATATTTACAATTTACAACTCAGATAGATGAATGCAACTATCTACATCTTTTCATAGCATTCTTTTACAGAACCTGAACTAAAAATATATTTATATAATTGATAAATCGGATTAATAAATGAAAATAGACAGACAATTCAGGCAAAAAAGATAGAAAAAAGGACAGAGGTTCAAATTATTTGGAACAAAACACAATGCAAGCCAACCCCTACTCTATTTACGGCAACCGTACATTGACATACGAGATAAAACCATGCATTGCTTGTAGTGTAAGTTTTTTAAACTAAACACATGCAAAAAATATTATTAGTTAAGTAATTCTACAATGTAACGTGCATTATCGTATGTTGTAAAAACTTTCTGCAAACTGTTATATTTGTGTAGCGTGACGGAATTTGTTATCAGACGAAAAGAATAACACTGCAAAGGGGTAGGTGATGGTCTGCCAACAAGGTTAATTTTTAAAAGGAAACTGCAAGAACGTGTATCAAACTCACAAGTCAGTATTAAAGTGATAACGATAAAAAATAATCTTTATATACATCTACATGCGTTATAACGGTGAGTTTTAATTTTCAAGCCTAGGCTAACTCACCCCTTTTCCTAGTCCAAGTGGTTGAATTTGAAGATACCCAGATGGTAAAGAAGCAGCCACCGGAAGTATGTGTTCACCTCCGATAAAACGAAATTTGTTGAGCAAAGGAGTCCAGGCGTAGCCAATAATATTTTCTACATGCTTGCTCTTATTCGCTTTATCAAATGAGCAGGATACATGGAAGAATTGAAATAAAAGGTGAAGTCTAGGATCGAGGGCAACTGGTAAGGACAACTTGATCTCACTGTACCAATCGGGGTTTGAGCGATGATGTAGTACATACGTAGATATACTCCCACTGACAGGGCTTTGATCTAACGCTGTAACAAAAACAGAGTTCACATAGTGTAACAAAATAACAATAAAATTTTAATGCCGATTAAGTAAGCTTAACTAAATTAGCGTGTAGGTAAATTAAAACATTGAAGACTTACGACTAGCTTCAATATCATCTTCAGCTCTTAGAAAAACTCTACAAAGTATATTTCTTGCTCGTATTTTTCCCGTAACGGCATTTAAATTTAGACTTAAAGGATAAACGTATAGAAGATGGACAAATCGGCTAAAGTTGTCGCATGAGTTGATAGGAAATTCATTGATGAATGGTGAAGAACAGTTTTCTTTTGTCTCCGCAACAGCAAACTCGTCAGGCTTCATAGATTCCACATGAATTTTTAAAGCACCTGGTACAATTGTAAGCTTGGCGACTTTTTCTGGCTTCTTGATTTCAGATAGGGTTTTCAACAGTTCTTCATCTGTATATTTTTCATACTTATAAAATGGACTAAAGTTTGACTCGGAATCTAGAATGAAGCCGCTTCCTTCGCAGGCTACTGATCCAGATTTTTTGAACAAGCATCGGGCTGACCAACACAAAGGCATTCGATATCTAATAAAATAAGAATGAAACAAATAAAATATTATAATATTATAACAATTAATAATCTTCGGTGATCAAAAGGCAAAACTTCCTTTAGATTTTTTTAATGCAAAGTTTTTCGCAGTGGTAATTAAAAATGTAAAGCTAATGAGAAGGATCATTAGAGATTTCGTATTGATGATTAACTCTTTGAGGTTTCATACTTGGATTTTTAAAACATTGCGCAAGTCGTTTATAAAATTCTGGGATTACCTTTGACCATCAGTGAACAAAGGAGATGAGGCTATTTGTTTTGAAATTCTCGTTCCTGTCTTCAATTCCGGGTTTCCTTTAAGATAAGCTTCATGATCTGCAGCTTGTAAAGTCTTTTCGACTCTCAAAACAACAAATATTTGCTCATTTGCTTCACTGACTCTGAATATGGCCTATAAAACATAAGTTTACCAAATTAAGTCACAAGAGTACTACGAATGCATTATAATCTTGGACAAGACAACGTAAAAGCAACTTAACTACTTAACCACAAAAAACAGAATCTGCAAATACTTCATCAAAAATAAATTACCTTATGACTTCCAACCAATGTTCCACTAACATCAACAGTTGTATGAAAGTCTTCAGAAATTTTTCTTCCATTTTTCACGTCAAAAAGACTGAAAGATACAAAATACGGTTCTACTGGTGCTCCACTTTCAGTTTTCAGTCTAAACTCCAAGGCATCAAGTCGAATAGCGAAGAATGTGGTTGGAGATGACTCAAATCTTCCCTTGCCCGACGGTTTACTTTTACTTTTGATGATACCATTTTCATTTGATAATTCCGTCTAATAAAAATTAAAGTTAATAATCTTAATTAGATACTAAATATTTGTATTCCCACGTTAGACATTTCATTAGGTGCTATTGGAAGCAGGACGTACGTAGATATTGCAGTTAACAAGACTATTTGTATAAGGCTTCATAGATTATAGACAGAGCAATCACAAAAATAGTACAGCATATTATGCAATGGAATATGGAATACAGGAATATTTACTAATTATTCGAGGCAACTTACCATACATAATTCAAATCAAATAAATTTGCTTGCCGTCATCAATTTAATTGCTTGCTTTACTTGCTAGAATGTTTATACTAAAGGTACTTTAATTTGAATCAATTAAAACCTACTAGATACTATACACTTACTGACTTACTT
>JAQGAA010000196.1:0-28151 GCA_034696425.1 Isotoma viridis
TAAAAACGAGTTGCTTTAAAATGTATCCTAGTGTGCATGGTAATTAATTTTGTCTTAATACTTTACCCAACCTTTTTCTTTCGTATTAATGATGCACTTAATACATTTACAATTGCTTTTCTTTACATAATAGCTAACACGCTAGTTTTATACAAGTTTATATTTTAACTATACTTTGTACACAAACATATTTAAAATTAATTATTCAAGGTAAAAATAACATAATATGAGTTCCCAGTTGTAAAACGGCAAATTGTATATGAAATAGACGGAGATGATCCATCTGGATAATGTTAAACTTTATTCCTGAATTTATTCCCTGAACCCAAAACCGTTTTTCAGATCTGACAAAAATTGAAAACATCTCTAGAGTATTTTCAAACTATTTACTGATGAAACCTTGTCAACCAGTTTCTTCTAAATAGAGAAAATTCCTAATTTACATAATAAGTTGCTTCTCAATATCATTACAAAGAGAAAATAAATACTAGCTAAGATACAGTAATAACAATTAGAAAGAACAATAATACTTGTCTTCATAAAGTATAACAATTTAGATTATAATTGTTTTAAAAAATCCTTCATATAAACGCCAAAGGCTATCTCAACTTTTGAAGTGAATTTTTTCCAGATATTCGCCAAGCAAATAGGAATATGTGATTATACTAAGAATACTATTTAGATACGATGCAGGCTGCTATATCTTATAGAGAACAATGATACATATCTTAGATGTAAAAAACGGTTACAAAGTCAAAGTTGATGCAAAAAGACTCTCTTCAATTCCACTCTGGAATGAAATAAAGATAATTAGACGGATTAGAATAATAAATCAATTGTCCTGGGTAAAATTTAGTTGTAGGAGCAGCTGAGAAGTTTTAATGGCTGAATATTTAAAAAGTAATCTGGTCCAGTCTAGTGAGTTTAATCAAGCTAATCAAGATTTTTTATATTCTGTTATCATTATCATCATCAAAGCCATCACTTACAAGTAGAACCATCATCCTCATCACCCTCATCATCTCATCACATCCCTTAATTCTACACAATCTTCCCTTTCCATTCATTTCTAGTTTCAAAGACCAAAACCATTCTATTACATAATAAGAGATCAAGGGGAAATAATGCTAATATTCCGTCAGATAGGGTTTTCTCTATCTTAATGCAATTATCTGCTTTTTGTATTCAGATATCACTTCTAGATTATTCCACGGACCTTTCTATCCAGCCGCAGCGTAGTAGTTGTTGTATTTACTTTTTATTACAGGTTGTAAAAAATTGTCTCATGCAGGGATGATGGAGTTGTACTTATTGACAACGATTGAGACATAATGATTAATGGTAAGAATCAAATTAAATGTATCAACGCAGAACTCAAGTGCACTAATAAATTTTGGTAAATGGATGGACCCGCTGGTTTCTGATTTTTTTAGGGGTTTTTTCTAGCTGATTTTTGCACTAGTTGTAAAAAGAATTTATTCTTTATCAATGTTACTCAGATTGGAATCTGTGTAGTTAAAAGTGAAGTTGGTGTTATAATTTTATTGTAGGAATTAGCCGATGACAGGTCTTAGGTGGAAATATGTGTAGTCTTTAAATTTTAAGTATGTTTTTGGCTACTGAGATTTGTCTAAAAAAGTAGGTTGGACCATAGGCATAGACTAAAGAATATATACTTTATTCTTTAGTCTATGGACCATAGGAAGGTCATCCCAGCATTTTTGTGACACTTTTATTTTACTAATAAACCAAGTATCGAGATTTCGGGTTTCTTCAAATTAATCTAAATACATAAACAATTAGTCTATACGAAGTTTAATAACTTATTTTGATTGATTTTGAGTCTGTACAACTGTTTAATTTATATTTGGCACAATGGAAAAATATTCCCATACAGGACATCGAGGTGGACGGAAGAAAAGAAGCTTAATGAAATTTGTATTAATTAGTGATAACTTAATTTTTAATTGTTGGAATAATTGGCTAGCATAACTGACAATAACACTGTTCTAGCCAGCCAATTATCTTATAAGCATTATCGCCTTAATTAGTTAGTATATAAGTTTAAGACTTTAGTAATCCCTACCATCATCCCATTACCAATTATTCTAACCCTAATCAACGTCATTGCATTTTTAAACTAGAATCGATAACTATATGCTCAATAAAATAAAAACTAATATCAACCGCAGTACTACAAGTTGCATAGAAAAACGCTTTCCGACTTGGAACCCCAACAGACTCTGTACAACTTGTGTAATGTACTTTGTCACCATAAGGTGAAACGTTTGATCTCTGCTAATACATAATGCAGGGTGGGGGGTACAAAAGGAAAAGTTTCTTTGGTCCACCTGGTTAACTAATTGACATCGTCACACATGGCCAGTCTCTCTCAGACGATTCAGTCATTATTATTGAAATAAGTAAAAATGAAGACCTTGACTCTCTAAGTGCATATGAATAGGTTATAAATTTCACTATCACTTCGTTTCTTCTCTTTTAGATGTGACTGAAACCTGCTTAATGACATAAAGACATTTGTGTCTTGTGTGATGTTCCTAAGTGTTTGACTTCCAAACAATAGATTTTAATTTATAATACCCTGCTACTATTGCCACTACTAGTAGTGCCTTCATCTGCTCTGCATTCATAATTTCACATTATTATGATTATTCTTCTGCTGGTACCTATTCAACCTTGTGTTTCGATATACATACGCTGATGAAAAAGAAGTTGCCGAATCCCTCATAATCTTCATCATTGTCTTAATATGAGTATTTTTTGATAATTCTTGTTGTAGGGAGGTCGAACGATAATCGTAATTAGTAATTATTCAACATTCAAGAGGTTTTAATGGAATGTTGCTGAACACAAAGGAAGAACTAGTTAATTTCCGACGTTCTTCTTTCATTGTTTATTCTTGATTGTTTGCATTCTGTTTGTGTGTTTTCTTTTTTCATTAAATGGTAAAAGATTCTAGTGTTTCTTATATGACACTACTATAGTAGGCAGGTTAACTAGACTACTTTGTACTTTTGTAGTTTATGTGACAGGTTTCATAACTCATTTGAAAGGGCATCTCTCATCTTAATTCATTTGGGAGATCATTTACAACATTTTCAATGCTGTATCCTTATCCATATCTTATCTTGAGAGTAATTGAGAAACTAGATGAAGCAAATACACTTGGACAATTACCAACATTTGGTGTGTATATTGTCTTAAAGGATTTTGAAGGGCATCAAAATTGTAAGGCCAAACATGGAGAAAATAATGTTCAATTGACTTCGATAGTCAACTATCGTTTTGATAATTCTTTAAATCATCCAGTAAAATCTTAAAATTCTGTTTCAGTAGCAAAAATGCATTTTCCAGATCCAGTATGATTTATACTGCCAACTTTAATCATTCTGCTAAAAGATGATGAGTTAATCTTTAAATAAAGCTTGAACTTGAATAATAATAATATTTGCACCCTTGCGTTTTAATTACGTCGGCGAATCTTCTCCGATAGAACTTTTCGTAATTGAACTTGAACATAAAGATGAAAGCAATACTCCATCAAGATTTGGATTTTAATACATTCTTCAAGAAAGCAGGAGCAAGTACTTAACATAAATTAAAGATTCATAAAAATAACCTGAATTACGGATAAAATGAACCGGTCAGTTCGGCTTAAAAAGTAATTTCTTTTCTATTAATGTGTATTAATATTTGTATAATTGTGTCGTTAATATGAAAACGGGTTGTGTGTGATTTCAGCTTCAAAGATTTTTTATTATCTTTCCAGTTTACTTTAGTTCAATTCACAGTGTGTTGAGTTTTGTATTATAAAAATGATCATCATGACAAAGTGACATAATAGAAAAGAACGCAGTTCAAAATGATGGATGAAATAGGTCAAGTTTTTTAACAGTTTGTGTAATAACCGGTGTCTTTTGGAACAATAGTTTGTCTCTTTTATTACTGGATTTCCCAAGTGCAGAACTATTATTTGATCATAATTAAACTTATATTATCATGTGATTATGTCAACTAATGGAACAATCTTAAAATATAACATATATATAACTTTTTTTTTAATTGCAATAACTCTTTTCACCCTGTGAATTTTAAGACCCGTGGTGGTGGCAAAAAAAGGGTGTACAACCTTTTTTATTCATTTTCAGAGAGGATTTCATAATACATAATAATTATTATTTTTATGCTTTATTTTTATGCTTTATTTTCTTTTTTGTCTTTTAATAAGTAAGTTCAGAAGTTGGAAGTACACTTTGTCTTCCCATCGTATGCACAGTCTACACATGAAGAAGGTCACAATATAATACCCTTAAGAATCTGCTACTGAATGCAACTAACTTCACATTTATGACAAACAACATCATAAAAATGTCATAATATAATAATAATATCACTCATTCATAATCTACAAAGACTGAAAATAATGAATTCCTAATGGATCTTGAAATTAGGTAAAAACAAGCATAATAACTTGAACCACTTAAAGCAATAATAATATTATTGACAAAACTGTTTTTCATCTCATCTTTAAACTTCTTTCGAAACAAAGAGAAATCAAGGTAAGAAAGATAACAATGCGGTGTAAGAGAATAGGTGAGTGAAGCCAAAAGTAACAATAAGTGTAAATAGATGGTGGGGGTATGCAAGCGTGGTAAAAAAGGCGAAATTCTCTGAGTGTACAACTTCTTTAACAAGATGATACGAATTACATAAAATAATAATAAAAAACCCTTAGTCAAGGATACACTCTCTTTAATAAGACTTTTAGAGAGACACTTTATAGTGCCCCAACTATGCTTGCTACTGCGTTTCATATGAAAACTGACAAAAAATGAGATCAGATTGGGATTCCATTAGGAGAATTGGATTCTCTCTCATATGATAATCTCAAATAAAAAGTACAGGTCCGGTACCTCACTTTGTGTTAAAGAGTCAAAACCTTTTTAGAAAGATTTGCATCCACTTGTAATATCATTGTGAATAAAAAATTCCAAACTGTTTTTTGGCACAGGTATACAAGTTCCATTAGTAAGTTTAAGGAAATTACTCTTAACAGAGGGATTGTGAGTGAAGTCCGTTTACTCAAAGGGTTATTTGGCATCAAAAGATTCTTTTATTATCTTTATGATATAGGGGCTACTACTAGGGCTTATTGACTTTAGACTAAAAAGAGAGGAAAGGTAGATTGGGGAAAATGAGATGACCAAGGGGGTTGTTGGAGATTCCTAGGGTATAGATGCGCTTTTATAATCCTTTTACAAGATCTCTTCTCTACCTAAAAGATCATACTTTGGCCTAGTGTGGCTAATCTTGCATTAAAGGTACAACACATTGTATATATTAATATAGTTAGTGGTGGTGGTGGTGGTGGGGTGAAGCTGGACACCACGAGATCATCTCCTATACACAAATGAATACGAAAGGGTTGTTTTTCAAGGAAGATAACTTTAGTCTAGTTAGTTACCTGAGTTGGACGGATGGAGACTCGGTCGGTGTGTGACTCTGAAATTACCTAAAATTAAGAATACTTCTCGTTTCTCTCTATCTCTCTTTCTGTCTCTCTTTCTCTCCATCAGATCTTAGCCAAAAGTGAATTAAATACTGTTCTTTGAAATTTTGAAAAGTATTTTTTTGAAAATTAAATCTCTTCAGTTATTACTTGCTTAAAGAAAAATTATATGATATTATAACTTTGTGAGTTTGAAATCGTCTCAGTTTACACCTTACTTCAGTTAATACTACAAAGCGTTTGTAAAATTTCATCAGAAATTTACTCACACACACAAACACGTGCACTGCAATTGGAAAAAAAAGTTTTTTCTTTATTTTCAAACCTTTTTAAAAGTTTTTGATCTCTTTTTTGAGAATTTACAAAAATAATTAAATCCTCTCATCCTTATAAACAGGAAAAATTTGAGAAAGCAATCCTTTCCCAATTGGAACATTTACTTGTAATATAAGTGTGTTTGAAATTTAAAAAAAACCCTTTGTCACATAATATGTAAATCCCATATAATTACATACTTTAAAGTTTACTCTGATTTAATAATAAAAAGCCAAATTTGGAGGTTCAACTATTAAAGAATCCTTAGTGCTTTGCTATAAATACATTAGAAAAGACAAGTGACAAAAATGAAGTTTTTGGAACAAAGACTCTTTTAGATGAAATCGTGAGTAGTGCTCAAGGTATCCCACGAGTTTAGTTAAAAAGTTGAATGCAGTTTTGTATTATTTGTTTAAAGTTCAGGAAGCAAAGAGTTTATATCATCAGTAAATATTGTAAAGGGAACTCAACTGCTTTAACTATATGCACTGACTTATATATTGTTGGAAGAAAAGCTGTATTGCTGTGTGTAGTAATTGTTGCTCTTGTCTTTGTGAATTATCCATTGTCGTCGTTCTAGTTCAATTGGATCATACTCTGTGCTGTGATACTAATTATTTATTGGATACTTTGCAATTTCCAAATGTAATTCAATACATCGAGTGGACAAATTAATTGCAAAAATTAAAGTGAATTTTTTAATTAAAAATTAAAAATTTCTGGAGAAATCTTAAAAAATCGTTAACTTGAAATATTCAGGTTTGTAATAAAAATCTGGTATAATTTAATAAATAATTTGTAATAATAATCTTTGGATAAAAAAGAAGATCAATGTCAAGTGGAACAGCTATATTGGTCTCGGGACAAAATCAAGTATTTCAAAGTAGCCCATCTGCATCGAAAAAGAAAGGTGTTGGTGGTGGTGGAACAATTCTACCTTCGTTAAGTGCAGTTAGCAATATTAATAGTAGTGGTGGTAGTAGTAGAATTGGGGAAAATAAGACAAATAACATCAGTCTCACATCCTCTCCAGTTTTATTTAATTGTCTCACAATCAAAGAAGATTGGGAGAACAATGATTCTTCGTTATTTAACAACACCACACCCACTGCACCCAATAATCTTAGTAGTAGTAGTAATAATACCCCACATGGAATTACTAACAGCGTTATTATTAACACAAATAATTCAGGAATTGTGAGAAAACCTTTGGATGAGCTTCCACAAATTCAAAATTCTTTTGTGAATTCAAGTATTTTAAATCTTATTAATTGTGATTCGACTTCTCCATCTCAACTTTCCCTTTCTGCTGAAGAAGAATCTTGGTCTTGGTGGAGTGGTGGTTGTGGTACTGGAGTTACTGCAGCTAACGGAAGTAGTAGTAGTGGCAGTCTTAATTCAACAATCAATTCTTCTTCCAAAGTGTTGACTATTGTTGGTGGGAATGGTGGAGAAAACTCTCCTTGTGGGAATAATTCTTTAATTAATTGTTCCAATAATAGCAATACCTTTAATTCATCTTCGATTAATAATAAAACGATTTGTGATCTTGTTGTTATTAGTTCCCCCTCGAGACATTTTGATGTTGGAAGGGTTGCTAAGAGTAGTGGCAGTGGGGGTGAAAGCATTTTAAACAATAAACAAACTGTTCAAAGTATTAGTGAGAAAAGTGGAGGAAATAATTCTTATGATAATAATAATACTAGTGGGGATAGCCCTTTCTCCACTAATTCTCCATCAATAAGTTCTCATTCTTCTAATTCAAGTAACAGCAATCACGCCTCGGCTTTCAACAGTGGAAACATGACTACGGAAATTTCTTATTTTCAAGATGTAAGTTGTTCATTTTGAAATTTTTACTTTATTTCTAACAGAGATAATTTTGGAATTTTACCATTTTAGATGTATTCACAATAAAAATAAAAATTTCAACTTTTTAGCATTCAATTTTTCCTATTTTACGAATATTTTCATTTTCAAAAATGTTTCAAATTTCAGAATATTTTCTACCTATTGTAGAATTCAAAACGTTTTAATAATTACGAATCATTATTCTCAAAGAAATACGTTTTCCAATAATTTATAAAGATTCTCCCAACACGCTTAACCCTTCGTTTACCACGTAATTAAACAATCTAACACTGAAATATATTAGAAATAAAGCTTTAAAAATCAGTCACGCAAGATACCCTATAATATATCATCATCTCTGTAACATTTATTTAACAAAAATAATATAGATTTAATTTTTCTTATAAAAAAAGCCATGAATTCTTGGAATATTATATCTTGCATATCAATTTCCACAGCATCCATTCGTTTAGTAAGAAATAGTGAGTCTGGATACAAAGTAGTTTGAGTTGGAATATATGTAATGAATCATCATATACTTCAAGATCAATCAATCATACCCATCGATCATTTAATAATTCAAGGTTTGAGGCACAACGTAAACTAGCTAAGCAGGAAAGAACAACTGAAGCAGAACAAAAATTAAAAGTTATACCAAATAAATGTAGGAAAAATCTATATCCACTTTTGTGTTGGGTACAGACACTCTCTAAAATTATTTTGTTTATACGTAAACAATTCATCCTTCACAAAATTTGAATAATTGCTGATTGCTCCTCTGTCATTACTTGTATTTTGGTTCTTTTATTATTCTTCGTTTTTAAAGTAAAGATGAAATTAAAAGAAGAATCGTATGTACTGTGGAGTTGTGTTGGGTTTGTATTCAATGTATTTGTTTTGACTGTCCAGTAGGAGAACTTTTATGATTTTACGAATACAAATACTGGAAGGTTTTCTTGTGAACATTTTTAATGCATTTTAATACACGATAATACAATTGTTAGTTTGTTTTTAAGTATGGAGTAAGAATTTTGTAAAATGCATTTTTTTTATGAATGGGTGTTTCACTTGTAATACTTTTAGTTATGAAGCATTTCCTCTAATACGAAATTCTATGCTAAAGCGAAAATTCCATTTTGGTTTAATAAATAATTATTTAGAATGGAATTTTGGATTATTAGATAAACCGTTTCGTTAGTTCAAAGGATGTTTTGCGTTTAAGTTATTTTGTGATGGAGACTTATTACTAAAAAGCTGAGTAAGTTTCGTATTTTCCCAATTTTGAAACACTTTTTTAAGCCATGTTACTCGTTTTATACAAAACCATGCCTATCGTTTTAAACTATTTGTATTAATTTGTTTTAAAATTCCACACTGTAAGCATCTCTAGTTGTTTTACGTGTAATTCTTTGTAATATTCCTTTTGATTTAGAAGACATTATCGTTGATTATTAAGATAGTTTAAATTCACTGAAATTGTTTCAAAATATCATGGGAAAAACCTTTAAAAATTTAAAATTGGTAATGTACTACATGTCATAAGGGTGAAATATTAAAGGAATGAATAATTCATTTCTAACTTTAAGTACAGGATTCTTACGAATGATTTATTACTTCGAAAAACTGTTGAAGTTTACCAATAACTTTCCCACCGTAACAATCTTGATATAAATTGCTATTTCAAAGAGTCAAATCCCAATAGACCTTTTTTAAAGTTTCTTAGTACAAATTCTTTTAAAATACGTTATTCATTCCTAATTCATTTATTTTTAAACATATTCTTAAACCAAAGTAGATTCATTCTCAGTCCAATATTGTTAGTAGCATGATCACTAGACATTGTTTTTTTAATGGAAAGTTTACCATAAAAACCAATGTAATTTTTTAACAGATTGTTTTCAAAAAATTATTTTTCTTGTTACAATATGTAAGATAAATTTAACATGGAATTTGCACAGTTATTAATCAATCATGAATGACGTAGATAAAGGAATTCAAGACAAATTTTAACTTATTTTCTCCTGCATCATCCTATTATTACCGGTATTGCATCAAAACCTATTCTCTAAGGTAATACCCTTTAAATTAACGAAACTTCAATGCTAAAGCTTAGTGAAAAGTTGAGATGAAACAAAAAAACTGAAAGAAATTACTTGAGCTTTTTCTAGGCGCACTTGAATCATAAAAGACACACTGTACTAGTAGTAAGCAAATGGGTGAGAAGAAAGAAGGCTAAATTGAGCAAGGAAGTAAATGAACCAAAAGTATAAAAAAGACGAGAATAAATAATGAATAGAATAATGAGAGAAGTAGGCAGAGGTGTGAGATAATTTGAATGAAATTAATAGGATTCATCTGTAGATTGGATCAAAATTATGATGATGATTGTGACAGCTAATACCCGCCTCTTTTAATAAACATCAATATAAAATAAACCTTAATCTTAATAAAATCCCTCATATTATAATGTATATCCACACTGCACATATAAAAGTAAAATGGTAATTCTTTGGTGAGGAAACGGGGATAAAAAGTGGCATCATGATAATACACAAAATGAAACTCATTAGTGAGAGATTTTGCCAAGTTCCATACCAAATTGAACTCACGTTCTTCGGCTCATTCCTAATGTTAAAAGAAAAAATAAAAGAAATCCAAGTTTTAAACAAATTGGCTAAAAACTGATTCACTTTGCCAAAAAATATATGCCTTCAAGCATAAGAAGTGAGCTGAGCAATTTTAATATTATTTGCAGATTTTTTAGTACAGATATTACAGTTGGATTTACTTGGTATATTTACTTAATACACTGGATTATGCATTTTTATGAATAAATTGCAGAGCTTATATCTGATTTCAAGGAAACTGGTTCATTCTAAAATCAACTTGGGTTTAAAATCTTTTCCTATGGGATAATATCCAATAATGCATTTTCTATTAAAATACAACAAGTTTTATGTAACAATATATAGAATTCACTCTGATTTCATTTAAAACAAAAGAATTCAATGAGATTCAATCAAAATCTAGAGTAACCATGCATGACTCTCTCTCTCTCTAAATATTCGCAATTCAAATTCAAATTCCAATTACCTGGAGGCAAGTAGGGTGAACAAAGTAAATTAAAAAAAAAAATGCATACAACAGATTTTTGTATTGCATCCGTATCTTTCCATTTGTTTTAATTACAATTTTAAAATATTTTTAGTTTAACTGATTTTTTTTTCGTTTTTTAATAGCTTTCATATTTAAACTATTTTCTAAATACACTCACACGCGTGTTTTTAAAAAATGCAAATGAGTTCGATTACCTATGCACATCCAACAAATAAAGTATAAAGTAAATGAACCAAAGCAAATGATATGTAACACTTGGTTCTCTTCTTCTCAAAGAAAAGAAAAAAAATCTCCGTTGATGATGATGATGATGATGATTAATGCAAACAATTATTACCTATTCACTGGACATACAACCGGTCACACACAAACACAATATTACTAAACTACCCCCACTACTCTACACGCTTATTATAATAAGATATAGCTTTAAAAACAATTTTTTTTTCTTCCAAGGTGCGGGTACAATACCTATATACTCTCATCTATATTTTATTACAACAATGGTAATAAACAAGAGATGCACTTCATCCCAATAGTAATGGTTTTTTATGCATAAAGATTGTATATATTATTATTCAGCCTGGGGGTGAAATGTATCATGTTGATGAGTGAAAAGGATGATCCTCCTGTTGTGTAAAATTGATTCAGGAAGAAATTACAAATTGCACATGATGTTTTTTATAGTGTTGTTGTGGCATGATGATACATACTTTTTCGCTCCGAGTCATTCTTATTACTACAATCTGCCTGTAATGCATATTAGTAGATATATAGTCCATTGCTCCAAAATATTTCAAAAATTAATAGTGAAACGAAGTAAAGGGTTTTGGTCAAGTCTAGTGAGAAAGTGTATTATTATGTTCAACATGGTAGGGCCTTGTAGTAGTTATCTTAAATCTAGACTAAAATTACTTGGTAAAATGCACCATCATCATCATCACCGTCCCCACTGCCACTATCATCTTCTTCACTCTTATTATTATTAAGGATTTAATGGCTTTCATTCTTTTTTTTGTTTTTTGGTCCGGGTGCGACGATTTAATAGGATTATGTTTTTTTTTAAACTCACAAGTATGCACACACACACACACACACATACTAATAATAATATATTATGCTTATTAAATATAAAGTGTGTATGTGTGTGTGTATACGCTTTTAAACAACAATGGTGGTATATAATGATCTTGATGATGATTACGGTCATCATCATGATAATTTAAAGCTGAAGGGAAACATAAAAAAATAGGGTAAAAAAAGTCCTCGTAGAAGGGACCGACGTGTGTGTCCAGAGTCTTCAGCACTCAAAAGATTTTCTGTCCATGTGAGTTAACTTCACTGGTTTTTTAAAAAGAACGTCGGCTTAGAAGAAGGAAAGCTTGTCAAAGCTGTTTTTTTATATAAATGTTTAAAAGTCCAGACTACCTGTGGAGGAAGAAAGGCTAAGTAGCTACAATGAAGGACTTGATGTTTGATGCTTTATTTGCTTTTAATGCTTATTAGCATCATGTTGTATCTGCTTGACACTTTAGAAGTAAAGGGTTTATTTAGTAATAATAGAGTTGGTTGGTATATGAACCCTCTTTAGTTACGGATCACTGCGTGCATGTCTTGTTAATGCATAGGGATTTAATGTTAACAGATTATGCTTGGAAATAGCCAGGTTGTCACCTGAAACTTAATATTTTGAGTAAATTTCTTTAAGTATTCATTCAACACTTTTATTTTTCTTATTTTGGTTATTCTCTATCATTAAATGGTTTTATGACCTGTGAAAAAACTCACTTTTTATGGTTCTAATTTGTAATTGTGAATTTAGGTTTAAGGAGTTTTAAACAGGTTTCGTAGTTTTTTTAATATTTGGTTAAAATTAGTAGTTTTAATATCTGTTTTATGTCTAAAATTATTTCTTACGGAATATCATTAAAAGGATTTCATATTAGTAAAACTATTTGGTTAGAGCATAAGCTGAAAAAAAAATTGAAATAAAAAATGCAATTGAAAATAGATTTGAGTTGAGATGATAATATTTATTGTGTTTAAATTTTTAGATGTGGCAAGACATCGAGAGTGTCCTGTTGGGAGAAGCGTCATCCGACACTTCAGTTGGAATGATGAGTGATCCCTCAAGTCCAACAGGATCATCTATTTCATCCACCTCAAATGGTTCTCATCGATGCTCTGAATCTCCTTTACTGCTGGTTGGTCAAGGTTTACAACAAGGTCAGTCTGTGTCATCCTCTAATCCCTCATCTTCAGACCAAACTCTACCTATAATCTTTCATCAAAATGCCCATCTTCAAGAGACTAGCTCACAACAAGGACTCACTCATCCTTCCTCTCCTTCTCAAGACTCTTACTCACATCAACATAATCTTCATCTAAATGGAACTATGATTGGGACACCCCGAGTGGATCAAGTAAGAGATGTTAAATATTGTTCTCAAACTAGCGGAACATATGCAACGACAGAAGACTATATCGACCTGGACATGCTAATCAACCGAGCTGCGGAAGACTTGCCGTATTTTTCTTCAACTTCGACACCAACGGCTTCGTCTCCTTCTGCCCCAACGCAACAAATTAGTCAAACACAGAGTCATTTTAACACGGAACCTATATCTGCTGAAGATTCTTTAATACGATCTTCAACACTTTCCCCTTTAACAAATAAGACGCATCAACAACAACAAAGACTTTTTCAAGAACAAGTGAAAACAGAGACTTTGACCACTCTGACGTCACTTCTACCAACGATTTCTTTGCCATCTTCAATATGTACAAATGGAAATGGTGAAAGTACGAACTCCTCGTCAACTCCAATGGAAACTTATGACGCCATCATGACTGTGATTCAAACGCAAAATAATTCGAATAGTAATTCCATAAACTGTAGTAATGGAACTAGTTACACAATAAATGGTCAGATCTCTCCGCCTGCCAGTCCAGAAAACAATGGAAATCTTAGTACAGGATCTTTGAGTATTCATATGAAAGGGAATGGAATTTCTAATGGGATCGGGACATCAAATAATATCAACCTTGTCAACCCATCAACTGGAGGACTAGGAACAACAGCAGCAGGGTGCAATAACATTAACAACATTCCAAACCAACATTCCCCTAGTGAAATTCAAGGATCCGGAAATGTAAAACAAGTTTTACCCAGCATTGCAACAATCGGACGTAAAGGATCTGGAAATGGGTTCAGTGTCCAAGGGATTCAAATCCAGTTGAAAGTTATGACACCACCATCATCTCCTAATTTGGTAGAACTTCTGAACTCATCAGGGGGAGGAGCTCAGTTGACAAACACGGTCTCTCAACAACAACTACATGCTAATGGTGTTTCCAGTCAATTACTAACCGTAAACATTCCAAGCCTTAATCAGACCAGTAATCAAAGTCAGCACCCAGCCCTAGTCCCACCACCACAAACAAATTCTTCTTCTTCTTCGAGGGGTCATAGCAGCTCGAACAATACCACGGCCAACAATACACACAGTCCGAACAGTTCCAGCAACAATAATAACAATAACACTAACAACAATCCTGACTCTAAAGGGGGTAAAAGACCTCGTAGAGGTTGGGGTAGGAAAAAAGTGACCACACACGTTTGTTCTCATCCTGGCTGTAGTAAAACCTACACAAAATCCTCACATCTTAAGGCTCATCTAAGAACACATACTGGAGAAAAGCCTTATCAATGCAGCTGGAAAGGTAAGCCTTCACAACTACAATTCAAACCTCTTATTTTACAATCTTACATTATTCCTTTTCATTCAGCTTTCTCCTATATTAAAAAATTATAACCCCTGACCTTTCTAAACTCTTGATCCATCACACCTCATTCTTCTTAATTCACTTGAATACAGGTTGCGGTTGGAAATTCGCAAGATCTGATGAGTTAACAAGACATTACCGGAAACACACTGGAGATAGACCATTCCCATGTACAATTTGCGACCGGGCATTCTCAAGATCGGATCACTTATCTCTTCACAAGAAACGACATATTAGCGTATAGTCTCTTCTATTCTGTGCAATTCCTCCCTTCCTAATTTTTAATAATAATTTCAAATTTAAATAAAAAAAAAAACTTTTCAAAAGTGGTATAACTACTCTCATAAATATACTAGTAGTAGTGTGTGTAAAGTAAAAACACACTAGAAAAAAATTGACTTGACTAGTTACACTCCTCTAGTTGTATAGCATTAGTATAGCAGTTAGTAACATACATATTATAGAATATACTTGTAACAAGACAACAACGGTTTGTAGTAATTACAATAGAATTATACCTTTTAATAATAATTATAAGAAATAACATTTTAAAATGAATTGTTACAGCAAGCAGGAGTAGTAGGGCATCATCATCATACTACACTTTGTAATAAGGTAGCAGCAGTAGCACTTCTTTAGTAACAAAAGCTATAAAATATATCACCACACTGGTAAGAAGAAAAAAAACAAAAAAAGTATTTGCAAAAATTTTAATTGCAAACTTAACGCCTTTGCTTTATTACTTGGATGGAAAGAAACTTGAAATTTTGAAAAAAAAACAGTTTTGTGCCGTAGTCTGATAAAAGTATTGTATTTGTACCTTCAGCCTTTAGCATTTAAAAAAAATTAAGTTGTTTAGTTACATATAGTAGAGATACACAGATTCTAAAGTAATTGTGTATATTATATAAAAGATACATCTCTGCATTGTCCTGGTCGTGAGAGATTAACTAAAAAACCGCTTTCATTAGTCAGTAAGATTTAGACCAAATATTTACTCACAGATTATCATTATTATTAAATTTAAATATTTTATCCTACAAAGGAAAATGCAACACACTATTATATTAATTTTGTAAGTCCCTTCTTCCTTTGAGTCTGTCATATTGTTTTTTTTTTTGTTTTTTTAAAAATCTCTTCTATTCACTTTACCTTTTTGAAGAATACTCTCTCTAAATCTCATATGAGCTCATGATATTATTATATTTACCATTATTATATATTATTTCTACTTAAAAACAATTTTATTATTGATACTCTTTTACTTAAGTTATATTCATATTGTTATTCTAAAAAAATACAGTAGATTTTAAGATTAAAAAAGATGAATTATTAAGCTTATGATATTATATTATATAATGCAACTGAGGATGATATTTACAATTTACATAATTAAATATATAAATATAGAGCATTTTGCTTGCAGTCAATCATTTACCACTGAAACATTTCTGTAGTAATTAATGGAATATTGAAGAGTTGATTATATTGTATTAACAAATTGGGTGTAAATACTTCACACTAAAATCCACTACTACTTCTGGTCGAAATTTATAAATTTACGAATTTGTACTTTGAAATTAGGCAAAAATTTGGCAAAAAATTACAAATGATTTTGTTTTAAAGCCAATATCAGTATGAATAAAAAACCTAAATTGGTTAGTAATTCTGGATCTTGGTGTTAAGTATAATTTTAAAAATAACTAAAAAATGTATAAATTAAAGGCTATAGCAAAACTGGAATTGATTATGTACTATGTACCTACATACATACTCGTATATAATATTAATAATAGTAATTTCAAGTAAAATAATAATCTTCCCTGCCTACCAATAGTATTTTATACAATAAAAATAAAAAACTACAATATAATAATAATATCATCATCTTTATCAATTATATTATGTAACAATATTATTTTTTTCTTTCTTTTGTTCTTGACACTTTTGTGTGATTAAAAATGTATAACTTGGAGTTTAAGAGGAACTATGAATACAACAATATTAAATTGCTGAAACACGTGAAAATTAAAACTATTCTGTAGAGACTCGTATTAAATTTCTTTGCATTCAAATTACACCAACTGCTAACTATTATCATTATAATTCATTATTACCTTTTTGTTTTAGATTGACCATCACATCTCTTATGGAATGTTAGGTTTTATCCCCATCGTGCCTTGACAATAATGAAATATCATTACACACTCTCTCTCTCTCTCGCTCCCTTTGTATTCCTTAATTTTTGTCTACACAATGATCTTGAGATGCATTTGAGATGCTAGTCCTATTTAAATAAAAACAATTATAAATCTCTTCTGTATAGAGAAGAAAAATAATAATAATTGTATAACATATAGTATATCCAATACAATTATCCGTGTGTGTGTGCAAAGTGTTTGCAAAAATGAATAATTAGTAATTACTACTACTTCTACTTGTGCATGATAATTACCATGTCCAGCTAGATACACACTGGTATATATACGAAAAATTGCGATAGATTTATTCTTACATTACAAAGACTCTTGACTCAGAGTTGCATTTATTTAGACAGTTCTCATTAAATTACAACAGTTATAAATGTGATGTACTATTACACCACTACTTACTTTAATAGTTAATAGTGTATCACACACGAATACTACTACTACACACACAGAGAGGTAATTCTATTCAAGTTTGACATTGGCCTGTGGGGATTGTCATTGAATGACTGGTTAAAAGTGCATACGAAACTAAAAAAAAACAAGGTCTCCCATTATTTCTTCAATCTGTTTAACTTTTGCTTTAGTTTTTTTTTTTTACTTTATTTATTAAGATTAACATTAAAATTTACATATTAAACATAAATGCACATGAATGAGAATAGAGATGCATTACAAGTTGTTGTACAAAGGAAGATTTATTTTGTTGAAAAAGGGAAATTGTTTTAAAAATCCGATCTTGTTTTCACTATCTGTTTATTCATTGAACTTGTGAACTAACAGAACATAAGTTTACTTGCTGGTTACGTTATAATATTAATATTATAGACCCACACGTACTATGACTATGTACAACTGCCTATATGTAGTATCATTTGTGAATTCTCATCTAGTTTAGTTTTGTTAGAATTTCTGCTTTTTATTAGCTAAACGTGTATCATGTGTATATAAGAAGATACATATTGTTGTAATAAGATAACCATTTGTGTGTCTGGGCATAAGGTTTACTTGGACAAACTTTTAATTTATAATATAATCTCGAATGATCAAATGTGATGAAAAAATGGGATGAAATAATGGTAAAAAATGAATCAAGTGGGCAACATGGATGGCTTACATGGGAAATACACTCTGTGCATATGACATGATGATGTTGATGATGGCAGACAAGAAGAAGCAGTTAAATGCATCAGAAGCAAAAGTACATCATTTATTAGCATCACTACTACTACTACCAGCTCAATCTAATCATCGGCACCTCAAACGCATCTTGAATACAAATCTCCCTGATTTCTCAATCTTTAAGCCAAATCTCTCTAGAAATTTTCATTATTCTCTTGGTGCCACTGCTTTTTAACTTATTAAGCTTTTAAACTAGAAGTAGTAGTAGTTGCTAACGGTGTGTGCTATAACTCTTCTCGTTGTCTTTTTTCTTTCGCCTCTATTCTTAATCCAATAAAAGACTATGATGAGGAGGATTTTGTTTTGTATGGATGAATCTTAATTATTGACTAGGGATCTTATGTATATAAAGGAAAACACTCCTTGGCTTCTTCCTGTTGCTCTTTTGCTCTCAATTTTTATTCACTTTCTTCTTAATTATTTATACTTAATTTATTTATAATGGTAAGCGGGAGTGTAAAATTTCTTTGCATGATTAAATATTAATCGTGATACTTTTACGTTAAAAAATTAAAATTTAAAAATATGACAAGTAGGGTGAATAACATTGGCGTTAAAGTTAACATTCAAAAAAAGCAATACATTTTTTGGAATAACTCCGAATTTTATTTTAAGTTTTTGTATATTATTATAATGTATAATGTAAAAGTTGTACAAGTTTAAGTAGTTGTATATAGAATAGAATGAATGTGGTAATCTGATTCGGGAGATAAAAAAATAGAATTTATGGCATAAAAGGTAAATTCTCATTGTGCAAAGGAGTGATTGCATAGTAAGTATAGTTGTGTAGTAAGAAGAAGGTATTTGGTTGGACATGAGATCAGAGTGGTTTTATGACCTCTACCACCTCGTCGTTATGTCTAAGGAAAGGTGTTCTGTGTGTTGGTGTGTACGCAGCGTTTGGCTCGCTCGCTTATACTGCAGGCAGACAGGATTTTATTGTCTCGTTCCATTGTTACTAAAATGCTAAATCCTGAACCTGTGTCACTTCAACTATTTAGGGTTTAAATTATTATTATTATCAATAGTTGATGTCCGATGTGTGCCTTTTTACTTGTACAGCGTAACAACTACTTAACTAAACCATAGATTTATTTATGTTATCATTTTTAATATGATTTTTTTTAATTCGTTCAATAACAAAAATTTTTATAGTATTTCTTGTGAGATGAATTTCTTTTAAATGAAGTTAAGTTTGAAACTGCATTTAAAATTGGAGTCAAGGTGCCATTGGTTTCTGAATATGTAAGCATAACCCAGGTCAAATCTAGTTAAGAAATCGTTTTAAGGTCTGCCCTTTGTTATTACCTTGTGAACTCTTGCATCCTCATCATTACACTGATTACCCTTTGCGATCTCCTTAATATAAAAGTAATCTAACCCAACGCACATTTCAATCTTACTTGGACGTCTACCTTTCTCAGTTTTTTATGAGATGTGTCAAATTCAAAAATGGACAAGAAGAACAAGCAGATAGACAAAACAAGGAAAAGCCAACAGGATTTTTTATTTTTTTATTTAGATTGACATTTTACTCTTTTTTAACCCATTCATTTACATTTACAAAAACAATGTTTAAAATGATGAACATTTTGAAGTAAAACTGAAGAAATTATCATTTAGCTTTTAGTTAGTAGTGATGGTGGTGGAAGTAAACTGACTTGAGGATTATCATCACACATATCAGTGTTGAATTTATTGAGTAAGTACCTTATTGGGTCCTTAGGTTTTAGCTGTGTCGTGTGGTTTTCATGAATATTGAATGACAGCAGGTAGTCTTATTGGAAGATTTTTCTCATATTTATCGTGCCATGTTAAACCCTTTTCTGACGCCTTTCTACCAAACTTTATTACTTCTTAACAATTTCTCTCTCTCTCTCTCTCTCTTAAGATCAAGACTAAAAACACAGGTTTTACATATTCCGATCCAGTTTCAACATTTTTTTTTAAAGATTTTATAATACAACAAAAAGCATAATATGAAATGGATTTACTTTGCTAATACTTTTGTTATTTTTTAAACTAAAGTTGAAACCACATTACATGGAGATAATCGGCTTTGAAGTGAACACACCAAGGGACTCGCGTTCATCATACTTGTCATGAACTTATAAGGGGGGTTAAAAGGCCCCCTGCCTCATATCCTATCATCATCATCTTACTTAATAAGATTCCTTACACTCTATTATAAACTACTTTCTCAGAGAAATGAATCCAATTTAATCCTATTTGATGATAAGTAGGTATACGTAATAAATAATATTAAATATTATTATATTGAGCAAGTTTACAACATTCAGGCCAAAAAGGGACGACCGAAGGTTTTGAATTGTTTTTTATTTTCAATTTATTGCACGGTTTAAAAGTTAATTGTATTTCTACTTATAAATTCCCATTGTTCCTTTTTGTTCAAAGAGGACTGACACAATTAGCAATGTTCATACATTACACACACACTTAGCAGTATAAATATAAAACCAAATTGTGTAATAATAATAATAAGAATAATAATAAATAACATAAGAAAAATATATTATTTAAAAATTTAACTTAAACCCTGAATAGACACAAAGTACACACAACACAAGTAGAGAAAAGAATACAATACAAAAATAACATAATAAAAAAATGCGTATTGAATTGTTTAATTTATATAGTAAATCTACTTTTAAAAAGAGTTAAGTACCGACTTTGATTTGCTTTTGCTACTTAGAGTGCCACTGCCACTGCTTTTGACCATTCTTTTGACCAAACATATATATTGATTCATTGGGAAGTCATTCACTATTATTTATTACATATTATAGCTACAAGTATTATTCAGATCAAGATATATGTAGGTATTATGCATATTATTTGTATTTCTATTGTTAACCATCATCTTGAAATGGAATTGCAATGCGAGAGATAATATAATTGTAATAATAAAAATAATAATAATAATATAATACCAAATGATTACAACAATAGGCAAAGAAGATAGATGTTGGATTTATAAGTTGTTGTTGTTGTAGCAAGCTGAGAAATGTGTGCAATGTACAAATCATTTAAAAAAGTTTTATTATTAAAAGTATTTGTTTGCAAGTCATTTTCATCTGATTATGTCCAGAGAGCAAATAAGTGGCCTATTTTTTTATAATAAATAGGGTTAGGATTAAGGTTACCTTGTTTTTACAAGTCATGTACAATATTTTTTGACTTTGGTTCTTTATGCAATTAACAATGTGAAACGAAACAATATAACAAATCTATATTTTTATTAAAAAGACCCTTTGGGATTTACGAACCTTCCCTTAGATAATAATAAGTTCGTGCTTGTAGTAGCAGAAGCAGTGGTGGTGGTGGTGGTGGTTTTTAGGATTAGTCATTGCAATTGCAATTTAGTAATAATAATTGTAACATTTTGAAAAGATGCACACGCATTATCTATTATATTATTTGATGATACATGATGAAAAAGACTATTGATTGACTGAAGTAAATGTATCATTTGTAAAACAACGTGAATACACTTCTGAAATATTTAACTACCTACACGTTTCTATAGGTAATAATAATATTGGGATTTAGTTATTTTAACATTGGCCCTGTTTGCAAAATAACTAAATATTATTATTATAACTTTTACTCTACTTGTACTCATTTAAATTTTTTTGTAAGATTAAAAATAAATATACGTAGTATAAAATGTAATAATAACAATCCAAGTTTTTTTAATTTTTTAGTCTTTTTAGGTATTTTTACTGTCTTGTGTCTGCATTGTTTTCAGGGCTTGCCTTAATTTCCTTATAATTTAATGTATTTCCCTTTCATTCAAGAGCATTTCTATTAAATTGCAAATTTTTTTGTATTAAAAAAAATGTAAATACTTTTCTTGTGTTGTATCATCACAAGAATGAATAGAATAAACCATGGTGACAATAATACAATAATAATAATAAAGCAAATCAGATTGTCCGACATTTCTTAACCTGTTTCTTGTTCATCTTATAAGAGAGAATCTATTTCATTAAATGTGTATTGTTGTGACGATACAAGTGTATTTGTATCATTCAGAATTCCCTATAAACACTTGATAGATGTGTATTACAAACTCTTTATATTTGCATCTTGCATCAGGTAATAATTTTTCCTGTTTTCGATATTTTATTACACAAACCACAATAGAGAGAGAGAAACACTATTATTATCATTATCGTGTTGTGTGTGTTTATCATTGCGGTTAATATGATGTGTTGTTGTTTGAAATTGCGACACATATTACATAGGAGAATATTATATCCATAGTGGTAGTAGGAGTCAGAACCAATCTACTAATTTATTTATACAATTCAATTCCAAAGGGATTTTATTATTCTGGGATTTTAAAAACGTGAGGAGATATTTAAATCTAAATTTTGACAACTGGGTGATGGTATCCGTTGTAGTAATAATAATGAGTGGAATTAATGTCTTTGTGTAATAATGGAGAGTGTGAGCTAGTTTAAAGAAATATATTATTCAGATTAAATAATTATGTAATAATGAAACTTGGAGAGTTTATTTTTACACTGTTTTAGTACAAGGTTTTATTAAAATAAGCAAATTGGAGCTTGAAGATGTAAACTTTTATGCTTTAGGTAATGCGGGTTCTAAAATCTATTAACTTTATTAGGTGAGACATTTAATTAGTTTTAATACTGCACGATCTTCACTAAAATTGTCTCTTGTCATCAGGAAAAAATAAGTGATTTTGTAAAAAAAAGAATTATTTATTAATTTTTTAATGACAAACTTCCTGCTGGGGATGAACTTGCATATTTCAAAAATATTAACGCTGTTCTTGTTCATCTGCAGTGACTGAGATGATTCTTGATTTTTACTCATTATGCCTTAAAGGAGTTAAAGTTTGAAAATACAGCGAGTATAATATGATGAGGTTGATGATGATATGCATAATCCGCACTACGGACACTACACAGACAATAGGAATTGGGGTGTTGATATATAATGTTTTAATTCATTATAATTAACTAATTATATAATTCATTTTATATCTTTTTAAGTAGTTACAATTTCCATTAAAATTTAGACCATTATATTGGATTTTAAAGAGTGTTGAACAAGAAAATGCTTCTTGAGTTCCTCCTTTTCATCAGTTTCGTGTTTAAATTAACATAAAATACCCATTCAGTCTTACATGCTTTACCATTTTGAGATTTTACACATTTTGTAATGAATTTATACGCATTCAAATATGTAAAAAAGCGAAAGCGAAGGATCTCTGAAGATTCTAACACCACAAGGCTTTAAAAGGAGTTACCGAGAAATTTCATTTTTACATTTTTTTACACATTTCTTCTACAAATTACTATGAAACCAAGTAATTACTTCTCCTTCTTCTTCACAAAATCTAATAAGAATCCACTCCTAATGAGCTTATTAGCTATAAGTAGATTAATTACACTCATTTCATCAAAATTCATCCCAAACTTATAACTTTTCTTCAGAATCATTATTCTCCCACCTCCAAAAAATTCCAGTCCAACCTTACTTTTTCAAAAAATTCAAACTCCTGAAAAAGTAAAAAAAAATCAAACCTTTAAAATCAAATCCCTTAAGAAAAAACATCCACTGGCAAAGAAGATTTAAATTTGAACGTTGAGTGAGCATGTTTGAGGTTATAGACAGAAGGTAAAAAAAAGTACAAGGGAATGAAATCAAGGAGTTACCAGATGAGAATAATTCCGTTAATTTCGTAGCATCACGAACAAATCCCATCCTTCTATTTCGCCAATGGTCATTTTGATTCGGTGAATTAGATACAAGTGTGTGTGTGTGTGTGGTGGTGGTAGCAGCATTATTATTATTAATATTATTATTATGAGTGTGTGTGTGTCTACCTGCGTCCTTCTATCTCTTGTGCGAGAGAGTGAGGTGAGATATGTAATAATAATCACAAAGCAATAAAAAATAAAAACAGGACGGCCCCCTCCAATCCACCATTTCCATTCATCAACACAAAAATCATTTATCTCTGCTTTTCTTATAAAACTCAAATCCTCATTATTGTCATTTCAACTAAAATAACTAAAATTTGGATGATTATATAGATTTTTGTTGCACAGTCGCTTCAACAACATCCGAACATTTTAAAACAAATTCCTAATTGAAATTAACGTATCCACTGTATAACAAAGATTCCCAATAATAGTATTATATTTCCAATAGATAAACGACACAGAATTAATTCTTTATGAAAGAATACTAGTCCTCCATCGATATACCACACACAAGTTATTTATTGCACGCAAATTTACAACAACATCCAATGATAATTTACATAATAACCTAAATTAAATCAATGCACAGTCTAATCTTCTGAAAGCTCAAGGCAGATACAAACATTATATAATAATAATAAATACAAACACTACTACTACTATATATAAAAGACAGAAGATATAATCCTTAGACAAAACCTTTAAAGAAGCCATAATCCTAAGATAAACACATACAACGTATTTAATCTCAATCATAATAAATATTAAAACATAATAATAACAACACTAAAAGCCTATTGTGTGAGAAAAAGTTGGTTCAATCTCTTCTAATGTTTTTTATTTCAAGATCATTATATTTTGTAATGGTAACAAAACTCACAGAGTCTATAACCTACTTTCCTTTTTTAGCCATATAATAATGTAAGATCAAACATCGTGAGCATCCTTCTTCAACTCTCATTCATCCAAGTCTTTTTTCAATATTGTTTCATATGCATCTATAACTATCTCACAGTTAATAAATCGTTTATTTAGCACAAACAAAAACAAACACATTTAAATTTAAATTATATCTTGTATAAGAATTCAGGCTTTATTTAGAAAACCCGTGTATAGCGAACTCTACTGCTTGGATGATGATTATGATGAAGATACAAATAAATGGTTGAATATCTCAGCTAAAAAATAGGTTGGGATAATAAGAGTCTCTATGAAAAGCCTAAAAGTTCGTCAAGGTAAAAAGGAGAGAGATATCTGCTAGACTTTAAGAGTTATTACAATAAGAACATATCTCGCTAGACACAAAAGCTTTTTACTTATCTTGAAAAACCTATAGAATTATTTATTATTATTATTATAGGATGAGAATGAGTTAGTTAAGAGAGTAGCTATTATGTAAAGGTTTAGTGTTTTAGTATTTTCTTATGTACTTTACTATAGAGTTAGTGGTGGTAGC
Organism: Isotoma viridis; assembly: GCA_034696425.1. Lineage (NCBI taxonomy): Eukaryota > Metazoa > Arthropoda > Collembola > Entomobryomorpha > Isotomidae > Isotoma > Isotoma viridis. The sequence goes on from JAQGAA010000196.1 coordinate 25,207, forward strand.
AACCTCCGTATATATAATATTTATCCTTTCTCATTTCATGTTCTAAAGGAATTGAATACCGTTGCATGCACTATCAAGATATTTCATTTTTTATTAGCATTATTTGCCAAGAACATAAAAAAGCACCCTTACTCACTGTTCACAGGAGTGCTAGTGGCAGTAGTCTCTCTGTATATTTAGCAAAAAGGCAAGGCTATCATATTATTTTTATTATTATCACATCGCATCTCTTTTCCTAAGTTTGCATGTTTTTCACACACTCTTCCTTCTTTAGTCTTTTTAATACTAAAAAAATAATATTATTATTGTTACAAGAAGAGAGAAAAACACAATGTGTGTTCCTTTTTTAGTCTCTTGGATTCCACCAGTTTGGGATAAAAAGTAGAAAAATATTTTGTGATGTTGCAGAATAATGGCATTAGATTACACAATAGTAATGGTATTCTTATAAGAAACAAGAACAGGATAGACTATAGTGTGCAGTAGTAGTGGTGGTAAGACTAAATAAATAAGTAGGCTTTTTTCTACTTTTATAGTCCTTTTACCATTATTCTTACCTAATAATCCTTACGAGTCTTCTTCTTCCTACTGTTTTTTTATTCTTTTGTCTATTTTATTTATTACTTTCTGTTTCTCCTTAAAATAAATCGTTTTTTTGGTGCTGTTTTTTCTACTTTGTGTATTAAATGAGAATGAGAGTAAAAGCTTTTTATCCAATTTGCTTAACAATGAGTTCTAAAAAATAACTGTAATCTGTAATTATTAATTAAATATTTTGAGATTAGGTTAAGGGTCGACCCGACGGGAAAGATTATTCAAAGCATTTTTTAAATGTTTTTTTTACTTATTATGGTGAAATTACATTAGAATTTTTTTTCTTCATTCCTCAAAAGAAGTAGAAAGTGAAACCCGACGTGACTGGAGAAAAGCTATATCTGAATTTGAGATAGTAGTTGCAAGTTATTTCTGAAAGGTTGAAAAAGATCCGAGGGTAACAAAGATGATTGCTGATAATCTCTTTCGCTGAGAATATCTCATCCCATTTGGCAAATAGAACCAACCACCATTCCCAAACATTAATCGATCTTCTTCTGTCCTCTCATCTTCCTTTATTTGCGCATGCATCCTTAACCAAGATGAGCACACAGATCTTTATTGGTATTTCCTTCCTTTCCCCTTCACTACGATCAATACCTCTTTTTTATAGTCTATCCAATTCTTTACTTTTTTCTTTACACGATTTTCTCACAAATCCCTCATAAATAATATAAAACCTTTATTGTATCCATTTTAGGCTTTAAAACTTCTTAAAAACATTCAATTTTTGTTTTTTTTACAAATTCCAAACTTAAAAATCTTTTAATTTGTCTAAATAAACCTAAAGCTGAATGCATGTTCAATAATAAAAAACAAAACCTTTATGAACGTAAAGAGCACATGCACCAATTTAATAAAAATGGCTTTTAAAAGCCAAAGCGGAAATGAAAACCCGTCAATAACTCATTTCTACCTTTGGACTCCCTATCACAAACTCCCCAATGGACCTTCAGAGCTCAAAGAGCATTATTAATATTACCAAAAATAAATTATTAACTCACTGCACTTTTTATGACTGACTTTAGAGGTATAAATGGTACGTGCTGAAAAATTATTACTTCTAAAAGCAATGCATATAAAATGACCACACAACAAACCCTCTCTCATACTACACACTAATAATAATAAAAAACTCTTTTGAATCCTTTTGTTCTGATCTAATAAGTGAAAAATGTTTAAATTGAGTTTGGAATGAAAATGGGAAATGGAATCTTATCTACAAATCTATCATCAAGTCACTTCACATGTGATCACGTACATGCAATTCTCATCAAAGCCTATCTCTCTCTCTCTCTCAATCTACCTTTTACAATCATACCACACACACGTTCTTACTTAACAAATGATAATAATAATAACACAATAATAATAATATAATGTCTCTCTGAACAGATTTTTAATATTATTCCTTCCATTCCATTCTTATGATTATTGTGTCCAAACTCGTGAAGAAAAAGAATCTGCAAAGAAATTTCAAGAGTTTGCCATACTCTTATTATTATTGCAAACTTCAGAAGGAAAAATTCATTAAGAAAATATAAAAAATTGGATTTTTATCTTAATCTGAATTGTTATGTTTGTGTGTGTGTGATTTGAAGTAAGCCATAAATGGCCAAAGGGCCAGGAGGTCATTAGAGCTACAATCGAATTTAATAAAAATTATCTGATGATGATGATGAGATGATACAATTTTTTAGTTTTTTTTTCAAACTCTCTGTCCTCTTCTTCCTGCTGATTGTGTATTGGTTAGTGTCCCTCCCTCCGTAGTAGTTGGAATCATATTGTATTTGTAGATAAACCAGGGAGTTAAATTTTAAAACGTTATCAAATAAGCACAATTGAAATTAGAAGATGAAAGATAACATCAAAAATGTAAATACTTGTGATTTTACTTGTGTGTGTGTAATAATATCTTAATACTACTTGGAGGTAAAGGATAATGTGACAATATTTGCGGGGGTTGACACCACCAATACTAACAACAATGGGATGTTTATAGCTTATCTTGTTTGATACACAATTGCATGCAAAAAATACGATGAGCAAAGCCTTTTTTTCCAGTATATATAGCTAATAAGTTAGGCAGATGAATAATATGTGGAATATGATAATGGAAATAATATTGTGTCCTTGTGAAGCGTTTAAAAACGTTGTTGGGTCTGTCATCGTTATAAAGCATTGTTACATGTGGAGTAAGATGATGGTAGTGTAAAGTCAAAGATTAGAATTAAGATGAGAAATGCTTCAATGTCTTGTGTGGGTAGAGAGAAGGTAACAATGCTCTTTAAAACTAAATTGAAATTGATGGTATTTTTGACTTGACAAATTTAAATTGGTTTGTATTGTTA